>CAUYON010171153.1:0-12977 GCA_963573935.1 Arctocebus calabarensis
CGGCTGACGGAGCGAATTGTTGTTCTTAGTATCTTTTAGACGTTCCAGAACTGATGTCAGATTGGGGTCATCAAAGTCCACAAACTATATGGGTGAAGAAGATGGATAGGATTCCGTGATGTTGCAGTGGAGTGTGAGCGGCGGCGGCGGCGGCGAGCGGGGCTCCAGGAACTGGCAATGCAGCTCGTCCAGCTGACGATGTGGAATCGCTCCTGGTTCTTGTCGAAGATGGACGCCAGGAACTTCGGCTCGGCCTTGAGCCCTGACACGGACATCTTCCCCTCATCTCCGGCAGGAGGGGTGCGGAGGGGGAGCCCGGCCTGGGGCCACAGTCACGGCCGCGACCGCCCCGCGGGGCCGGCCCGGGCTGCGCTCTCGCGGCTCCGCCTCTCCCCGCCGCAGCGACCCGCCTCGGTGCGCGGCTGAAAAATGACGAGCGACGAGGAGCGAGGAGTGCAGAGGCCTTGGCGGGCAGCGGGGCAGCGGCCTAGAAGGCTGCTCCCTTTGTAACCGACTCCACCCAAGTTGGCTTAATTTTTATAGCACTAAATACACCACATGTATTATCAGTACAGTAGTCCTAGTTCCTTATGTAAAGCACTTCAGTACATTGACCAGTTTATTATAGTCTTTTGGGTGGCCAACTTACAGGGTTTCTATTGTATCATATGGCCAGCAATATATACAACTACTATTTGTCAATTAAAAATGAATAAGTTGGAAAATTATTTATTGATAAATAATTCAATAAGAAATTTAGATAAGTAACTATTTTTCATACATACATAAAAGGAACCATGTGATAAAAAGAATGAAGTTAAAACACATGTCACAGTCTGATAAACACAGGAAAATCATGAGGTTTGCATGAGAATATCAAAAGATAAAAAGAAAACACACAGAAACAGATGGGTGAATGTGCGTTCCACCAGAGAAATGTCCTGTACAGCTGGCCCCTGCACACTGCTTGCTGTCCGCTGCTGTCCACCTCCTTGCACCAGCACTTTGCTCCCAGCTTATCACTCTCCCCATTCCCTTGTCTCAGGCCCCCTCACAGCACAGCTGTGCCCTCCCCACATGCCCTTCCTGTCAGGCTGCCTTTACCCTCCATGTGTGGACTCCAGATAGCTGCAAATCAGCCAATCTGAGTTTTATGATCCATAGGTCTCAGTTATACCTGCAAAATGACCCAGGGGACAAAACTGTACACAGGGTAGTTTTGACTGATAAAGAAAGGAAGGGGGACAGGAGCATCCAAGACCTTGGTGCTGCCTGTCCACTAGTGATGCATGAAAAGATAAAAATGATTTAAAAAATATTCCAAATGGTTACAATTGCATTCTTAAATACAAGCTGAAAGGTATTACACACAATACAAAAACACAATTTTGGTTGTGAATACCATTTAGAGGACAAAAGCACTAAATTTATACATGGATTGTAAAGGAATTTGCACACACACACACACACAAACACACAAACTAAGAGGATACATTAGAAAGAATGATCTGAAGGGGTAATTTGTTCAGCAGGATGAATGACTGCTAAATACTCTTGATCTTTGTTCAAGAGAAGTAACATCCCCAACTAAACCTAGAGAAAAGACAGAGAGCAACTGGCTACTAAATGCAGAACACAAATGTTTTCACATAATAAACGAGAAAATCTCATGAAGGTTATGTCGAACAGTTGGATGAAAATATTTCAGATTGTATATGAAGTCCACATATTGTACCCCATGATTGCACTAATGTACACAGCTATGATTTAATAAATAAATAAATAATATTAGAACTCTGAAAAAGAAAATGGGCTCAACTTCATTACACCAGGATGGCCTTATGTAACTTACTCTCTAACACAAGTTAGTAAATTAATTCTAATAAATGCCAGAGCCTCGTCCACTAGTCTTCCTAAATTTTATCGACCTCTGTTTTTCTCTCCTATTGCCATCATTAAAATGACATTTTGTACTCTATAGTTTTTCTGTTCCCTGGAAGATAAAGTTATTTTGTTCACCCTTTTATTACTTACCAGTTATCCTCTCTCCAACCATCTTAGAGGTTTAGAGCTACTCACAGCAGGGAAAAGGGACCTTTGCAGTTTTTACAGAAGACCTACTATTTCTGCACCAATAAATGTGGTCTGGTTTGAGAGAGCATTACCTGGTTCCAGGAACAAACTACTCAACTATCCTCTCATAATGAGGAATCCTGGTTCAATAGTCCATGGGGACACTGGATCTTACTTTTCTTGAGCCCCTTCACTGCAATCCTCCTGCTATTAACCATTGCCCCCGGTCTAATTCAATTCCTGTCCTTATTTATTCAATACAGGGTAAAAAAGATGTCAACCACACCTACAACCCAATTCCTACTACTCCCCAAACCCTCTCCCAATGCATCCTAATCCCACATACACTACCAAAACTGACTCATCACATTGAGGACAACTATGACCCTATTCAGCCAATAGCAATTTTGGAGGACAGACCATCATTCTCACCATCCATTTTAACAAGATCAAGGAATGTTGTGGAGCCTAACCAGCAATACATGAACCCTTCCAACTCCTCATCTGCTTTCTCTCCTCCTACAATAAAGACACAAAGGATCTGCTTAGTCTCAATCCCAAAGTTTGTACTAAAGGACCCTAACTTTCTGAAAAAGCTACAAAATTTTCCCACCCCCAGTAGCCCCATACAAAAGGGGTCTCTAAGTGCCCTCAGGCACAGATGCCACCTTTGCACTGCCCAGGTCCCCCTCCTGTTTCAATAAACCTGATCTGAACATCTAAGCTGTGGTCTCGTTTCTGGATGCCACTACTTTCACCTTTCAAGCTCATCTACTATGATATGCTCCCTTATTGAGGAAATGTGTTTAAATGTAGTTTCCCATAAACTATTGAAGGATTTCAGAAAATTGCACTCAATATGTGACTCCTAGATATTAAGATAATTTTGAATCAAAGTCTCTGAGAGACTCACATGCTTAGGAAGGGGCTTTCCCTCTATCTGCATCAATCCAGACAAACCCATCAAAACAACAGCTGACTTCCCTTCCCCTTACTGTTAGCTCACTATATTTTAGGAAGGAAATCAAGAATGAAACAAGACCTGACCCACATCATTTTAAATATAATTCATTCCTCCTAGGTTAATTTAATTTTCAAAGAGAATCATTTATAGGCCAACAATTTCCTGCTCCATCAACACCTTCTCCCAATTATCTGTTCCTCCTTCACAATAATCATTTATTGCCCTGAAACAGAGTTACCTATGTTGCTCATTTTCCTCCTTTCCTTTCAAACAAGGGCATTTAAATTACCGGACCACATTGGTATACTGGATAACCATTCTGTGATTCTCCCCATGTGCACAGGAAATAAATCTTTCCCTTATTAATCTGACTCCCTGTGAATTGATCTTTCCAGAGCAAAGTAGAAGTATCCCCTCACCCCACATTATTATTGGGTGACTGATATTCCTATTTTGAATGTTGCAGTAAATTCTTACAATTTTACACTTCTCAGGGGCTTATTTTGGAAGTAAGTTTGGCAAACACAACGACTTGGGTCTAATCATTCATGAAAGCTCCCACTGCATGGCCTCTTCTGTTTTCATTGTGTCATTCCAGTTATTTCCTTATGGAATCCCGTAGGAGGCCACTCCACATAGGACAGCTGACCACAACATCTCTCACTCCACTGATGCCTACGAACTGTGGAAATTGAGAAATCAGGTCATTCTTGTCACATTCAAAATAGAGTACAGAAGCCAGGGGCAAAATCACACAGGGTTCATAATATTGCTCGAGAAATGAAAATCTTTGCAAGTAGAGTGGCTGACACTATCTGTTATAACCTAAAACCAGTTGGATGAAAGATAAGCTCAGGGGTGCACATTTCAGGGACAAGCTGCCCATAAATAACTTCAGATCTTTTAAATGTGCTTTGAATGAGAATTCTCTTTCCTCTAGAGGTGAAGGTAGTGAAATCCAATATAAAACTTCATAATATGATTAGATGAATTATAAGGAAAGTTGAACTCTCAGCCTAGCAAGAAGTACATAGTAATTTGATGACATTGTTGGGGTGGGGGGAAGGAACACTTTGATGAGTCTGTAGACAGTGAACTCTAAAATTGTGATGAGTTGTGTTCATTAATGTTAGTAGCCTCCCCATGCACAGTTCATGGCAGCATCTTCCCCACTAAAGGTGGTCCAGGACTTTCCTCCTCTGTGTACATTCTGCAGCACTATCTTAGGAAATAGTCATGGTCTCCACTCAGGCAGGTGCCAAGCAAAACACTCCTGATTCTGCTCAGGACCCACTTCCATCACACCTTTTTGCTTCCAGACCTATAACTAGAATCAAGGCCATTCAGGTTCTATTTCACAAAGTGTGACCCATAGGAGGAATATTACACTCCACCAACACTACTTGAATTTGTTAATTTATATAGGCATAAATCAGGAACATGTGTGGAAACATATTTAGGTTTGTAATAGTGCTGAAGGAACATAACATTGGATCAGGCCAATTTTATTGATGTGCGCCTACTAGGTACAAAATTTGCATTTACTGTTGCAGTTCAGGGAGCTAGATAGGGTTCTAATAGTTTGCTGACTGGTTGACTGAAACTTGGATTAAAAGATGATCCTCCTCAAGCAACATGGAAATGGCCTACTGAAGCCAGAAAAGTGGACTGCAGGTTGGAAGCTGAGAAGCTGAGTTGAAGCAGTACAACTGACTTAGTCTGCTCAGCTCACATTATTTCCCACACTCCCCATGTGATTAGCTAGTTAAGGTTGCACCATGAGTGTGAGGAAGTTTGTCTCAGGAGACTTTGAGGAAGTAGTGACATACAGACAACAAGTGCTGTGAGGTTGGTAAAGGTTACATTGATAATATGATGTTTTCCTCGATTATTCCCTTAGATGTTTTCTTAAAGTGAAAATTACCTTTATGTTATTTAAACATTTTGGGTCATTACAGCAAAGACTATGTTGATGCTGTTTTCTGTCAGACAAAGATGAAATTTTCTAGGTTTGTGACCTGGCCTTCCCATTATAAAAATTATTAGAATGGTAACTGAGACAGAACAGTCTTTGACAGACCACTCTCACTGTTCTCCAGAATACTGACATGAAGACAAATAACATTTGGAGAACATAAATCCCTATCTCCACATCTGACTTACAGTGACAGACAGCTGGATCCGCCTCACCAATAACACCATCTCCCTTGGATGACCCTGCAGAAAGGATTAAATAGCTCAGGGAGACAAGATTACTAGAGTGGATTTAACACTTAAAACCAACTCAGCCACAGTGGGTCTAGAAGGCAAGCTTTTCACCAATACATTGATAAACACATTTATGGGGGGAAGCCCAGCTCCCTGAAGAGCTTCCTGATTGCTCTTCTCTGTCAGTCAGACCTTACAGTTGGAATCACGGTCACTCAATGGGAAAATGTCGGTGGGAGTAATTGGAGGGCTAAGTAATCACAGGGCTAAGGGACCAAGTGGCAGCAGTCAATATTCAAAGACAAGGTGGGCACAGTTACCTTAGTGGACAGCAAAGGCACAGAAATATTCAGACTGGCCTGAATCCTGTAGATATATGATGCTGGCTCATTAACCACAGTGTTCTTAGACATGAGATAGGTACAAGGCCTATCAAATTCTGACTTGATTTAAATAAGCAAAAAACATTCAGGTCTAGTGAGTAAAACATAAATCAAATCACTGACACAATGATGACAGCTCTTCCATAACTTACCAGATTTGAGCCTCTTTACTTTTCCAAACCTTTTGAAATAAGGGGCAATGGTCCCTAAAGGGAGCACCTTAAAACTTCATACTATTCATACTGTAAATATTCCTCTCATCCTTCCTAAAAGGAACTTACATTCTTTTATCAGAGTAACTGTGCTTTGGGGAAAGACAAATAATAACTTTGGGGGACTACTGAACATTGGCTCAGAAATGACACTGATATTTAAAAGCCTAACACACCACCATTGTCTCTAGTTAGAGTGAGGCCCTATGGATGTCATATGCTTAACACAGTCTTATATCAGTTATATTCACAGTTGGTCCAGATGGTCCCCAAATCCAATCTCTAGACATTTCCCCAGATCCATAAGGCATAATTACAATAGGAACACCGAGTACCTGGCAGAATCCCCACACTGGTTCACTAATCTACGGAATGAGGGCTATAATGGTGGAAAAGGCCAGTGGAAGCCATCAGAGCTCAAGGTAGAATTCAAAAACAGAACGAAATTCTTGAAGGTACTACAGGGATCAGTGCCACCATCAAGGGTTTGGAAGATGCACAGGTGGTGATTCCCATCTCATCCCCGTTCAATCCTTCTATTTGCTCTCTACAGAGCACAGACAGACCCTAGAGAAAAACATGTATTGATGAGGTGGTAACTCAAATTGAAGCTGTTGTACTATATATGATTTCATTGTTTGAGCTAAGTGTCAGGTTAATATATCTTTTACAGATCAATGCAGCTATTAATCTGATGAATGTTCTGTATTTTTTTGTTTTTGATTTTGCTTTCATTATTTTCTTATTTCTGTTTCTAAGGCCCACCAGAAATAGTTTGCTATTAGCTAGCAATGCCAGAAGTGCAAATTAAGTGGCCTACCTCAGGACATATCAAATCTCCATTCTTAGGTCACAATTTGGAAGGAACTTGATCACTTAAAAAAATAAAGAAAGAAAGTAAATTTGGGGACCCCATAGATATTGGTGAAGTGGCTATGACCAGGATGGTGGCAGGAATGTTAATGGAGAAAAAAAACTCTGTAAAATAATTTTAAAGAGTTTTTTTCTGAGCCATTATGTGTAACCATGATGCAAGATGCTGTTTGTATTTCTCTGGCTTCTCTGGGTCTGGACATCCCTTAAGCAAAGAATATAACTCTCCCTGTTTTTCTGGTTCTGTAAAAATAGTCCTTCCAGGTTATAAAAGATTTCCAGCAGATAACCTTCCAACTTTTTACAAGGCCTCCAGCAGATGACCTATTGATCTCTTACACCACAACCTGAGCTATGATAGACAAGCCAACCACCTCTTGACCTTCCTTTTGACCACATCCTGAATTGCTTCTAAGGAGCCCCCTTTCCCTCATTAGGGCCGGACCCCATTTTCAGTGGTAACCCACATGCTTGAAGTTGTTCTAATAAATTTCCAGTATTAACTCTACTCAGCCTACTTTTTTGTCATGCCAAATACGTCTTGACCGTGGTCCTGCAAGAATTGGGTTACAGTTTGGGTTTATCCATTTTAGAGAGAAAGGAATTGCAAGGAAAAAATCACAAATCAATACATGGACGTTATACACTGGTTTGCCCTAAAAAGATGGAACATATGGAAGGAGGGTGTAACAGGTGATACGTAGGCACAAAGATTCTTTGACTTGTAACTGATTATAGAAAGAAAACTTTGTGTAAAGGTTTGTAATGTTTTAAGTTAAGATAAGGAACTTTGTTAATCAGAGACAAGCTACATATACCCATCGAGTCATTTTTTAAGCAATTGATGGCCTGTAGGTCATTTAACCATTGCTCTGCATGATTTAAGTTTCCTTAATAATTTGGTATCTTACTGTCAGGGGCATGTTAAATCTCCCTTTGCTTTGTAGATGAAAAATAGCCTCAACTCCCCATTAGCTGTAAAAGTTACTTAATGATCTAACTAGTTATCAGTTAGCCAATCCTCCCCCTAGTTCTGACACCATGAAGGCTCTTGTGACCCTGGGTGGAAAAACAAACCAGATACACAGCTTGGGAAAGTAAATACTAAATTCTTCAGATAGAGATCAGAGGGCTTATGATGGATAGCTAAAGACAGTAAATGTGGGGAGGGTATAAGAACTCTGTGAAACTTTCCCAAAGTAAGGCAGGCTTTGAAGGATTTCCTTGTCTTCCTGAGATTCTGAATCTTAGTAATAACAGAGAACTTTAAAGCACATGAATGTTTGTTTGAGTCATGCTCCTGGTTCTGGCTTCCTGATTACAATTTCATGAAAAGGAAATCAGTTTTAAGGTTTTCTTGCAGTTCCCATGTATATGGGAGTTCATTTAGTTGGACAGGCAGCTTAGGATTGTTTACATCACAGAAATATCAACAGTAAAGGCCACACTGACAAGGTTTGAGACAGATCTTAAGTTACCCAATTTCACGTATTCTGGTATAAGCTACAGAAAAAAAAAATAATAATAATAAGATAGCATTTCTTCATATCACCAAACACTAAAGTCAGGGTCAATGAGGAATTACAACAACCGGTCCAGGCAGGAATTGAATGACCCATCTCTTCAGTAATGAAGCTTTCAATCACCCTGCCAGGTAAAGAACCAGGACCAGTTTAGGTTCTTCCTGGAGCCAAAGTGAATACAGAATAGGTCACCTGGGATATCAGCTACAATCTGTGACTAGTCATAGAAATCAGCCCTGCAATTTCCATCAGTATTTTCTTTCAAAATTTATAAACAAATATATATATATGTATATATATATACAAATACATATATATATGTATCTTTGTTTTTGTTCCTCTCTTGTTCTTTTATCATGTGACATGAGATCTATTGACTTTACATGTCTACCAGAGTTTAAGTGTTATTAATTCTACATAATAGTATTGTTGGAGAAGAGTAAACATTGCCCAAAGACTTTAACTTAAGGGAAAACCATTATGTTTGGGGGCTTAACATAGCCTTACATGAACCCTCCCCTCCTCCTCCTCCTCTTTTCCTCCTAAAACAAGGACACAAAGGGCCTAGTTAGCCCCTTCCCCTAAAGTTTGCACCAAAGGACCCCAACCCACCAAAGCCCTCTGGGCAAGCTGTAGAATCTGCCCATCCTCTTCACCCATATAAAAGGGGTCTCTAACTGCCCCCACAGCACAGACACCATCTTGCCCTGCCTAGATGGGTCTCTATCCTGTTCAATAAACCTGGCCAAACCTCTGTGCTCCAGGTCTCATTTTTGTGTGCCAGAGCTCGACTTTTCAGATTAGTGTATCTTTCCATTGTAGGCAACATAGCAGTATAGTGTTTGTCTGTACTATTTCCTTCTCATGGTCTTTATCTGGAAATGAAGGAATTGACTTGATTGGATTCATAATTATGTAAAGAACTGGGAAAGTGTTACTTCAGGTATGTCTGGGAGGGTGTTTCTAGAGCAGACTGGTGTGTGAACCAGTGAACAGAGTAAGATCAGTGGGGGGTGGGTGTCAAGCACCATCCAATCAGCTGTGATCTCAAACAGGACAAAAATGAGAGGAATTTCCTGTTTCCTTCCAGATCTGAAACACTGTCTTCCTCCTACCCTTGGACATCAGAACTCTAATCTCTCTGCTCCTTGAACTTCAGGACTTTTACCAGTAGCCCCCAGGCTTTTGGACCTTAGCCTCAGATTCCAAATACAGCAACTGCATCAGTGGTTCTGAATTTTCAGACTTGGACTGAGCCCCACTACCAAGAGTAGGGCATCTGTCCCGCAGATGGGGGCTTCCCAATGGACCTAATAAATCCCCTCTTATTTTTCTGTCTATACGTCTATCTGTACTTTCTTTGTCCTGCGTCTTTGCAGAACACTGACTAATGTACTAGGCCATCACTCCATCTCTCTTGATTTGCTCTCTACACACTCCTGTGGCTTCTGAGTACTCTCCCCTTCCCCCATGGCACCTCTCTTATTTTGTCCATTTTTTTTTTCAGTTCCTTCCCAAGTCTCATCTGACAGACACACCTGAATCTCACCCTTACCCCACTCAGGGCAATTCTACAGAGTGGCTGTTATGGTAGGAAGAAACTGAACACAGGTCAGACAGGAGCCAGGAGGGCTATAGCTCATATAAATAATTTTCAGGTGAGAGGATGCCTGCTCACTGTTCAGACAATTAGGCACTGGGCCACCCATTGAAATGAAGAAGTATCCCATTAAGGCACATTGTAAATATTCAGGACTAAACTTTGGGTCCTTTTAAACAGGATTATAGCTTGTAGCCACCATTCAGTCAGGTAATTTTTAAACTACAGCCCCAAAATACATTGAGAAGGAAGATATAAATGGCAAAAGTGTTACTTGAAAGTTTGTACTGAAGTGGTAGCTTTCTAAACACAGAAAATTCTATATGTTGAGACGTTCACACCTAATCCAGTCCGAATCCTATTTATTTGTTTGTTTTTACAAACAGAACCTCATTACATTGCCCAGGCACAGTGCAAAGGCTGTTCACAGACACCATAATACTGCACTAAAGTCTCAAATTCTTTGTGTCAAGAAATCTTTCAGCCTCAACCTACTGAGTAATTAGGAATATACGTGTGTGCTACTATGCCCAGCCAGATACAATGCTTAAATTGAGAATAGTTTCATGCCTATACTTTTCTTCTCTCTCATTTTCTTCCTAATAATAATACAAATAACTTTATGAGTGGTTAAATCATACAAATAACTTTATGATTAGTTACTTCCTTGATAATCATACAAATAACTTTATGATTAGTCACTGCTCATATGTTTTTCACAAACATTTTGCTTTGCTTATATGTTACTCTAGCTAACTCTACTTTATGGTACTTGAAAAGAAAGGAATACTTTGTTCTTCTCTGAAGAACACATTAAAGAAAGAATAAGGTCATAATTTGAAATTAAGACTTTGGGTGTATTTGCACCCAGTGTGTCAAAGCCAGGAAGGCTATCTTCATAGCATATCCTGATCTGACATATATGTGCCAGGTGTTCACTTTATTTTTATTTTGAAATGTGTTTAGATTTACCAAAAGTTAGAAACATATTATATAATGTTTCCCATACCTTTTCACTTCCTGCCACGTTAAAATCTTACATAACCACAGTATATTTGGTGAAGCTCAGAAACTGATAATGACATAACAAAACTAAAGGCTCTCTTCAAATCCCCAGTATTTTCACCAATGTTACTTTTCAGTTTAAACTCTAATCCAGTATATCATGTAACATCGAGTGTAAAGTGTATTATTATTTATTGCTACATGAAAAATTACTACACAGCTTAGTCATTTACAACCATGCACTCATTCCTCACAGTTTCTCTGGGTCAGGAATCCAGATGAAGATGAAGGCCAAGGCTGAGGTTTCACCTGAAGGCTCATCTGGGGATAGATCCAGGTGATTTCATGTGTTTGTTGTTATGATGCTATCGATACCTAAATCAAGAATTCTGGTAAATTATTTTAAACTTTTAAAAAATTAATAGAAATGTTTTACTAACTCTTTTTACCAAGAAGATAAACATAGGATAAGATAAGAGGTCACTCCCCAATATATTCTATGAGGCCATTAATCTTGATCCCACAACTATGAAAAGATAATTCAAGGAAAAGAAAAAACTAATAATATATAGATTAATATGCCTCATGAACAGAGGCAGTAATCTTAAAGAATATAATATCCAAACAAATCAGCAACATAAAACAGGACTATCCATCATTATAAATGTTATTTATCTCAGGAACCTAAATAGAGTAAAGGATATAAAAAAATAGTGTAATATGCTATATTAATAAAACAAAGGATGGCAGCCTCATAATCAACTCTAGAAGTGTAGAACAAAAATATAACAAATCCAAAACCAGCTCATGGTAAAAGCACAAGGTAACTCATGAAAGACTTAAGTAACAACACATGGTATCAAAACATTTCCAGGAAATTTCCTCAGGACTAGAAACAAAATGTAGTCCATTGTCTTTCTATTAAACATTATAGTAGAGAATGCAGTTGATAAACTTAGACTAGAAAAATAAATATAAGACCACTGGATTGAAAGGAGAAGCCACATACTCTTCATTTGCAAGTGACATGACCTAGTATATTCAAAATCCTAAGGTATCAACTAAAAAAAGATTATGAACAAAAAGTTTTCAGTAACATCGCAGTATACAAGGACAATAAAATTTGTATATTTCTATATGATAACAATTAATCAAAAAATTAAATTCAGAAAAAACATCTAATTAACATAGCTTCAATAATACATTTGGAAATAACTTTAACATGAAGGAACTAAAGAAATTATAAAAAAAATGAAAATAATGGATTTTAATTGGTTAGAAGGCTTAATATAGTTAAGATGCTAATCCATTAGAAATGGATCTACAGATTCAATACAATCCCCACGAAAAGGCTAGCTTACATCATCTTTTTTATTTTTTACCAGTAGTCTGAAAGTGAATTCTAAACTTTATAGTGAAATGTAAGATGTTTAAAACTACCAAATCACCTTAAACAGAACAAAGTTGAAGTATTTGACATATACTTTCTGATCTTAAAACTTAATAAAAATTGATAGTATCCACAACATGGTTGTTCTAGAATATCTAACATTATCTTCCTATTTCTGGCAAATTGATTTCCCAATGTTGTCAGCATGTTTCCATATGGAAAAATGTTGTTTGGAACAAATGTTACCAGTAAAAGTGGTTTCCCATGTGCAAGTTGACTCCTCCTTCACATCATCCATGTAATTGATCCAAAATCATAGACTAAAAAGTAACTGCCATAGCCACAGATCTTATAGAATAAAACATAGGATGAGACCTTTCTGGCCTTAGGTGAAACAATAGATTCTGTGGTATGACAGCAAAATAAAAGTAATGGAAGAAAAACAAGTACATGCTTTGTACTTCATCAGAATTACAAAACAGTTGTGGTTCAAATGAACTATCTATATAATCCAAAGACAGGGAAAAAAAAATGTTTGTAAATCATACAGCTTATAAAAGTCTACTGTCAAGAATATATGAACATTCTTGAAACTTAAAACTAAAACAGGGGGAGGAGCCAAGATGGCGGTCTGTAGCCAGCTTTCTGCAGACGCTCCTGTCCAGAAGGAGAGTTAAAGGACAGAAATTTAGCAAGAAAGCCAACGGTTTGGAGCTGAGTCAAGAGACAAGGTCGAGGAACGCACA
>CAUYON010171154.1:0-18880 GCA_963573935.1 Arctocebus calabarensis
ACTCTGACCATTCAGCCCCGCCTAAATGGCTGGTCGGTCTGAATGGCCCCTAGGGGAGGGGCTGAGGTATTTTTATAGTGTACTGAAAGGAAGTTGGGAGGGGGGAATACGATAAGGGGGTGGAACAAGGATGAGTCCAGGTGTCTCTTCACTTGCTGATTGGATACCTCAGCAGTGCCAGGAACGGGTGGGTGGTCGCTAAGCAGGAAGGGGCTGGTACTGATTGACCCGTGGGGGTGGTCAGGGGAACTGGTGCCAGGAGGCGAAAGTTACAGAACTAACAATTACACAGCGAATTACACAGCAACCTGTAAAATGGAGTCCGTTAACAAAACGGCGTCACACGGGCCCTTTCAGTATCTTCTTCAGTTTTTTCATCAGTGTTTTATATTTTTCAGATCTTTTATATCTGGTTAAATTTATTCTTATTTTATTCTTTCTGAAGTTATTGCTTTTTGTTTTTTCTTTTGAGATAGAGTCTCAAGTTATCGCCCTTGGTAGCATAGAGTGCCGTGGCATCACAGTTCACAGCAACCTCAGACTCCAGGTCTCAAATGATTCTCTTGCATCAGCCTCGCAAGTAGCTGGGGCTACAGGCACCTGCCACAACGCCCGGTCATTTTTTGGTTGCAGCCGTCATTGTTGTTTGGCTGGCCCGGGCTGGATTCGAACCTGCCAGCTCAGGTGTACGTGGCTGGTGCCCTAGACCGTTGAGCCACGGGTAAAGCCTTAACAGATATTTTCAACTATGAAATGTTTTTGTTTGGGGAAACACTCATTAAATTCAGGCAGCATGTTCTTCCTTTTTTGGTGGCAACTGAGCCTTCTTGTCTCTGTTTGACACCTGTGTGTTCCTCAGGTCTCCCTGGAGAGTTGTAAAAGGTGAATTGCTCCTAGAACCATGCCTTGGCAGCAGAGGTCATATAGTTAGAGTCACGACAATTTTGGTATTTATTTTTTGAAACTAAAATTTGGTTTGTTTTATTGCATACTTTGGATTTGATTATTAGATGTAGCAAATTTTGGCACAAAACTAGAAATGAGACCTTAAAAAAATCCTTGTAAAAATTGGTTTCATATGGTCTGTGATGATTTAAAATCCAATAAAATAAGTTGTCTGAAAAGTTTTGAGTATGTATTCCTGTGTATTTTTCTAGTGCACGGTCTGTACTTTTCAATCAGATTTTTAGAGCAGCCACTGTGACCTAGCAAAGATTTCCAATGGCTGCTGGAGCGGTAGAAGTTACACGAAGACATTTGCCAGTCACTTAACCCCAGGCTTCTGCCGTCTGTCACAGATGCCTCCTAGAGTCCTCTCCTGGGTCTGTAGTCTTTTGAAAGTGACAGTGAAAATAATGTATTGTTCCCTAGATGTTGAGACATGGGCCAAGGAATATCATAAAAGTTCATTATTAGATGAGAGGAGTTGTCTGGGAGTCAATTATATTGCCTGAATAATTTTCTTTTTCCCTTGAGACATGGTCTTACTCTGTTGCCCAGGCAGGAGGGAGTATAATGTTGTTATAGCTCACTGCAGCCTCAAATCCCTGGGCTCAAATGATCCTCCTGCCTCAGCCTCCTAAGTAGTTGGGCCTATAGGTACCTGACACTGTGCCTGGCTAATTTTTTTTTGTAGAGACAGAGTCTTACCCCATTGCCCTTGATAGAGTGCTGTGGTGTCACACAGCTCACAGCAACCTCCAATTCCTCGGCTTAGGTGATTCTACTGCCTCAGGCTCCCGAGTAGCTGGGACTACAGGCGCCCGCCACAACTCCTGGCTATTTTTCTGTTTTGCAGTTCGGCCGAGGCCGAGTTTGAACCTGCCACCTTCAGTATTTGGGGCTGGCGCCCTACTTAATAAGCCACAGGTGCCGCCCTTTTTTTGTTTTTTTAAAAAGAGATGAGGTCTCATTATATTACTCAGGCTGCTCTCGAATTTCTGGCCTCAAGGGATCTTCCTACCTCAGCCTTCCAAACTGTTAGGATTACAGGCATGAGCCATAGTGCCTAGTCCCCAAAATCACTTTCTAAAAAATCACTTTCACATATGGTTGCGAGGATCCTGCACAACCCTGTATTATATGGATCAGGACATACGAAACTGTTCAGTAATTTCTCACCCAATAGATTACACTTTGGAGAATGTCTTAGGTCAGGCAGCTATAACGAAATACCATTAGATCAGATGGTTTGTAAATAACCGTAGTTTGTCACAGCAACGAGGCTGCATGTCTGAGTTCCGTGCCAGCAGGGCGGGGTCCGGTGAGGCCCCTCTTCCAGGTGGCAGACTGGACTTCTCTGTTCATCCTCACTTGGTGGAAAAGCGCTAGCCAGCTCTCTCGTCTCTTCTGATAGGCACACGAAGCTCCTTTGGGGGGGCTGTCCTCTCAAGACCTAATTACCTAGCAGGGGCCCCAGCTCTTAATACCATCACATGGGGCAGAGATACAGCCATACCCTGCTTCTACAGGAATCCGTCTGAGAAATGCATCTCTGGGTGGTTCCACTAATTTGTGAACACCGTAGAATGTACTTACATGGACCTGGGTAGTACAGCCTGCTGTACACCTAGGCTGGAGGGTGTTATGGTATAGCTTGTTGCTCTCAGGCTATAAAACTGTCTAGTATGTGAGTGTATTGAATGCTACAGGCCAATATAACACAAATATTTATGTCTCTTAAAATACATAAGCATAGGAAAAAGGTACAGTGAAAATCTGGCATAAAAGATAAAAAAGTGCCTGTGTAGGGCACTGACCATGAATGGAACTTGCAGGGAGTACAGGACTGGAAGTTGCTCTGGGTGAGTGAGGGAGGGAAGGTGAAGGCCAGGACGTCACTGCACACTTTTCCCTGACCAGCGTCCCCACTGCATGTGGATAAGGCATTGGCCGCCATGTTCTACTGGCTACTGTGACACTAGGCTATAGACGGATCTTTAGCTCCATTATAACCTATGGGCTCACCATTGTATACGTGGTCAGCTGTGCACCGAAATGTTCTGTGGCCTATGATTGTATAGAAATGCATTGGAACTTGTCATCTGCTGTGTCAGCCTTTCACGTAATTTCTTAATGTATGGCCTCTTCTCATTCACCAAAACCTAAATGGAGTGAATGATGATGTAAAGTAGGAACTTGCAAACCTCTTCTTTAGTGGGGCACAGTGGCTCACGCCTGGGAGGCCGAGGTGAGCGGATTGCCTGAGCTCAGGTGTTCGAGACCAGCCTGAGCAAGAGTGAGATCCTGCCTCTAAAAATGGCTAGTCATTGTCATAGGCGCCTGTATTCCCAGCTACTTGGGAGGCTGAGGCAGGGGAATCACTGGAGTCCCAGAGTTTGAGGTTTCTGTGAGCTCTGATGCGATGGCACTCTACTGAGGGGGACATACAGAAACTCTGTCTCAAAAAAAAATCACACACAGACATCTTAAGGGAGAGAGGTTGTTTTAGTTGAAGTTGGAGCCAAGAAAGGTCTTACTCTTTGTTCATTTCCTCTCACCTTAAAACTACAACCAAAAAAAAAAAAAAAACCTGGCTGTTGTACTCCCAGCTACTTGGGAGGCTGAGGCCAGAGAATCGCCTCGGCCCAAGGGTTTGAGGTTGCTGTGAGCTGTGATGCCACTGCACTCTATGTGAGACTCCGCCTCTAAACAGAAACATAAAGCCCACACCCAGTAATGAAAGGAAGCATTGAGGCATTAGAAAGAAGCTGTCGGAGTCTGCTGTCTGAGCCCTGGTGCCGCCAGCTCAGCACCGCACTCTTGGTAGTGTCAGCTAGAAGGCTGGTGCTTTAAGCTGTTTAAAGCCTCCAGAAACGCCTCTTCTAGAAAGCGAATAAAACGCAGTTTCCCTCAGCGTTGTTGTGAGGTGCAGGCGATGTAGCTGGAGCCCCTGACATAGCAGCCCCCCAAAGTCGTTGGCATCCTGAGCCGTGTTGGAGGGTGACAGGAAGTGACGACGTCGGGGAAATGGAGAGGTATCCGCTGGGCTAATGAATTCCCAAGGGTCCTTAAGGTGGAAGCAGGAGGAATCACCCGGCCATCACAGGCTTAGGGAAGCAGGGGACGGGCACCGAGGAATGTGGGCCGCCTCTGTGAACCGATCAAGGCAAGAAAACAGATTCTCCTGCGAGCTCCCAGGGAGGAATGCAGCTCAGCCTCTCCGGGAGCCGGGACTGCAGGCGCCTGCCACCACACCCAGCTCACTTGTTTCTGTTTTTGGTGGAGACAGGGTCTCACTCTTGTTCATGCTGGTCTGGAACTCCTGAGCTCAAGCGATCCACCTGTCGTGGCCTCCCAAAGTGCTAGGATAATAGGCGTGAGCCACCGCACCGGGCTGGGAGGTCCACTTTGGACTTCTGACCTCTAAGAACCGTAAGATAGTGAATTTGTGTTGTTTGAAGCCAGGGTTTGTGGTGATTGTTAGAGCAGCAATAGGAAACTGATACAGTACTGACTTAATACATATTAGGAGGTAAAATTGTCTTTCTCTCTTAACACAACCTGTTGAGGCTCGGCGCCTGTAGTTCAGCGGCTAGGGCACCAGCCACATCCTCCAGAGCTGGGGGGATCAAACCCAGCCCAGGCCTGCCAAATAACAAGAACTGCAACCAAAAAAATAGCCGGGCGTTGTGGCGGGCGCCTATAGTCCCAGCTACTTGGGAGGCTGAGGTAAGAGAATGTGCTAAGCCCAGGAGTTGGAGGCGGCCTTGGCATTCTACCAAGGGTGACAGCTTGAGACTCTGTCTCAAAAAAAAAAAGACAACCTGTTGAACTTAACCCTGGACTACACGGCTAACTTTCCTTTCATCTTCTCCCGCCTGAGCCCCAGAATCCCATTTCTTGCACACGTCCCTTCACCTCCAGTATCTTCACATCTCCTAGTTTCCCCACAGCCTTGACACGTGCACAGACCCAGCTCACAGAGCTGCCACCGTGGGCAGTGCTGCGCTTGAGCCTCTGCGGTCAGTTTTAGTTAGCACACATCTCACCATGTTGAACCGGCAGCCTTCCGTGCATTCAGAGGTCTCAGAGAATTTTCACCTTGATATTAACTCGTCATGATAAATGCATTGTATGAGATCTGAGTCACTGCGTATTTGAGCACATACTCTTCCGTAAGCACTGTGTTGTTGTCACGAAGTTAGAAAAGAAGAAGAAGAATCTCTTCTCTGAAGGACCCTATTGTAGATAATTATTAATAGTAAATTATCAGTTAATAAGCAGGGCATGCCAGGCTGCAGACGACGGTGCCAGTGAGTCGTGGAGATGGTAGCAGGTGTCATGGGAAGGGCAAAGTCGAGACAGGTCGTTTTAGACTGGAGCAGTCTGACACCTGCTCTTACAGAAATGAGGGAAATGGTTTTACTAAAAAAGGATTTTCTCAGAAACACAAAATGTTTATTAGTTGTATTTTTGTAAACACATGGGAAAAGCAGTTTTTTCCTTTTGCACTTTTTGTGGTTGAGGCAACACTAGTAGAATTTAAAAAATTATAAATTTAGATTATAGTCAACTGACACATTTGTCTGGATAATGTCAGGTAGAATGTGTGAGATATTTTAATTCTCTGTCAGTGAGTGAGTGGTGAGCCAATGTGAACTAGTCCTAAGACAGTATTATACTTTTTACAACCGATAGCACAGAGGTTCATTTATAGCAGCATCACTACAAACGTCTGAGTAATGCATTGTGCTACAATGATACATATTTTTTTATTGTGTTTTATTTTAATGGAGGCAAAAAAATCTCCAAATGCATTTTGAAACCTAGTATGATGTAATCTAAGGTGCTAAAAACATTGATTATGATTACATTTTTGAAGGAAAGTATTACATGGGCTCAGGAAAGACAGTTATGTTAGATTAATCTTCTTTTAGAGAGAGAGGATTATTAGACTGTGAGTCAGGAAAACGTAGAGGATACAGTACAACTGGATTTCAGCCAGATATTTCACAGTATTTCTCTCGGCTGACAAGGGGGATGATGTTGGCTGGATGGAAATGTGATTGGTTAAATAATAACCGCTACAAGTTCATAATGAACTGGTGACAACGAGAGAGAAGTATCTAGTGGCATGCTGAACTTCACTGTCCATTTTTTGTGATGTTGTCAAGGCTGTGCATGTCAATTTTTTTATATTTTTATGAATGACATTTTGGGGGTTCATATTGAATAGAACTGAAATGGGAGCTCAAGGCTAATGTGACAAGTTAATGGAGCTTGACGTAAAGTTCTGTACACGGGTTCAAAAATCAGACGCACAATTACAGGAGTGGGGTGATGCTAAGTACAAATAATTTTTGTATTTTACTTACTGTAATAAACTCAGTATAAAATGTGACTAGCAGACTTCTTCATAGAATCCTAGTCTGACAGTCTGGACTAAAGGAAAAGAAGTCACAGAAGAGGCAGTGCCTTCGTCTGCACGTCGTGTTGTGGGGTGCGCGACACTGCGCCTCGGAGTGTGTAACACAGCACCTGTCAGTGCAGAGACGGCAAAATCGGAACCCTGCACAGTGCTTGTGGGCATGGAGAATGGTACTTCTATTGTGAAAAACAGTTTGCTGCTTCCTCATTCAAGGTGGAATTATTATGTGACTTCAGTATTCCACTCCTAAGTGTATCCTTTGAATTTGAACACAGATACTCAGACAAATGCTTGGAACCTAAATGTTTTCTATGGCGGCGTTGTTTATATCAGCCACAATGTAGAAACAACCACGTGCCCATTAGCTGAAGAATAGGTAACCAATTACAGAATATCCATACAATGCCATATTTTTCAGCCATGAGAATGAAGTATTGACATATACTTTGAAGTACATGAACCTTTCAAAAAATGTAAGGGAGACAGGGTCTTAGTCTTGTCCCCAGGGCTAGAGTGCAGGGGAGAGTGCCCTGGCATCATCATAGCTCACTGCAACCCCAAATTCCTGAACTCAAGTGATCCTCCTGCCCCAGCCTCCTGAGTAGCTGGGACTACAGGTGCCCACCAAATCTGCTGATTTGTTCAATTTTCAAACTTGTTTTGTAGAGGCTGGGCAGGGTGGCTCAAGCTTGTAATTCTAGCGCTCTGGGAGACTGTGGAGGGTGGATCCCTTGAGCACAGAAGTTGGAGACCAACCTGAGTAAGAGCGAGACCCCTTCTCTACTAGCTGGCAGACACCTGTAGTCCCAGCCGCATGGGAAGCTGAGGCAAGAGGATTACTCAAGCCCAAGACTTTGAGGGTGCCCTGAGCTATGACACTACAGCACTCTACCCAGGGTGACAGAGTGAGACTCTATCTCAAAAAACAAACAAACAAAATTTGTTTTGTAGAGATAGGGATCTTGCCATGTGGCTTTGGCTGGTCTTGAACTCCTGGCCTCAATCAATCCTCACTTCAACCTCCTGAAGTGCTAGGATTATAGGCATGAGCCACTTTGCTTGGCCAAAAATCACAGATTGTATAATTCCATTGATATGAAATATCCGGAACAGGTTAATTCACAAACTGAACCAGTAGTTGCCAGAAACATGGGGATGATGACAACTTAACGTGTGGAAGGAGTTTCCTTCTGGGGTGATGACAATGTTTCGGAACTAGATGGAAGTGTCGAAAACATAGTGCATATACCAGATGCCACTGGATCGGGACTGAAAAATGGTTAATTTTGTTACATGGATTTTATCTTAGTTTTAGAAAGAATGTATAGATGAATTGAATAGTATTAAATGTCCAGGAATAAATCCTTACGTTTATGGTCCCTTGGTTCCCTGCCCCCAAGGGTGCCAAGCAGGACAGTTCAATGAATAGTCTTCTGAGAAAGTGGTCCTGAGACAACTGGATTTCCACGTGCAAAAGAATGAATTTCAGTTGTTTCCTCACACCGTACATAAACACTGAGTAGAAATGGATCATAAATCTAAATGTAAAAGATAAAATAAGATCTTCAAAAAAAGTGAGGAAATCTTAGTGACCCTAGGATAGTCACATTTTTCTTAAAGAAGACACCGAAGCACACGCAGAATAAGATTAAATACATAAATTGTATTTCATCAAAAGCATTAGTGCCTTAAAGGACACTGTAAGAAAGTGCAAAAGTGGGCAGCGCCTGTGGCTCAGTGGGTAGGGTGCCGTCTCTGGATACCCAGGCTGGGGGTTCAAACCCGGCCAACCTGCAACAATGACAACAACAGCTGGGCGCTGTGTCGGGCCCCTGTGGTCCCAGCTACTCGGGAGGCCGAGGCAAGAGAATCGCCCAAGCCCAAGAGCGAGAGGTTGCTGTGAGCTGTGACGCTACGGCACTCTACCGAGGACGACAAAGTGAGACTCTGTCTCTGATAAAAAAAAGGACAGAAAGTGAAAAAGCCTGAAGTGGGAGAAAATACTCAGGAATCACAGCTATTAAATAACAAGGGACTGTGTCTGGACTGTATAAAGAACTCTTACAACTCAATAATAAAGAGATAAATAACCCAGTAAATATGAGGAATAGATTGTGAATTTTGTGGCATGTAAATTATATCTCAATGTAAATTGTTAAAAATGAGTCACATGGGCTGGGCGAGGTGGCTCACATCTGTAATCCTAGCACTCTGAGAGGCCAAGGTGGGAGGATCACTTGAAGTTAGAACTTTGAGACCAGCCTGAGCAAGATTGAGACCCATTTTTATTAAAAATAGAAACTTTCGCTGGGCTCGGTGTGTGCCTGTAGTCTCGGCTACCCCGGGGCCGAGGCAGGAGGATTGCTTGAGCCCTGACATTTGAGGTTGTGAGTGACCCGTCATGATGCCACTGCATTCTAGCCATGGGACAGAGCTAGATAGACTCTGTCTCAAAAGAAAAAAAATGTTCAAGGAGATCTCTAGTCTCATCCTGGGATTTAAGATTAAATCCTTTTCTGTTGCTGTCCGCGACTTTTCTCAGTTGTCCCTTCTCTTCAGGTGTGGTGGCTCACACCTGCGACCCCAGCACTATGGGAGACCGAGGTGGGTGCATTGCTTGAGCTCAGGAGTTTGAAACCACCTGAGCAAGAGCAAGACACCTGTCTAAAAAATAGAAAAATTAGCCAGATGTTGTGGTGGGCACCGATAGTCCCAGCTACTCTGAGGCTAAGGCAAGAGGATTGCTTGAGCCCAAACATTTGCGGTTGCTGTGAGCGATGATGTCCTGGCATTCTACCCAGGGCGACAGAGCGAGACTCCTTTTTTTGTTTTGAGACAGCATAACACTCAGTATACACCGATAATAAAAGATGAATACGAGTCACATTGAACACCTCTTACAATTGAAGAAGTCAAATCTGACTTGAGGATAACAAATTTAATACAGTTTTTCCTTCTTAAAATGTGTATGCAATTTTTGGGGCACTCTTGAACCATGACTTCTTTGAATAGCTTTTTGCCCCTTTAGTGTGTCATTTGTGTGTTTTTGGCTGCATATAACTGAATATCCAACTGTAGGTGACATCTGATTTCCCTGACCTTTCTCTCATTGCTGGTGGCTGCTGTAGCTCCAAGCATGTTTTTCTGACTTAAGTGATAACAGTAGGAAGAAGGGATAAGATTTTCTGGATCTTCCTTCTGTTTAAATATAGTTTTGAAAAACTTAAAAACCAGCTCAGCACTTGTAGCTCAAGCGGCTGAGGCACTAGCCACATACAGCAGAGCTGGCAAGTTCGAATCCAGCCTGGGCCGCCAAACAATGACACCTACAACCAAAAAAATAGCCGGGCGCTGTGGTGGGCGCCTGTGGTCCCAGCTACCTGGGAGGCTGAGGCAAGAGAATCGCTTAAGCCCAAGAGCTGGAGGTTGCTGAGAGGCCACAGCACTCTACCCAGGGCGACAGCTTGAGGCTCTGTCCCCCCCAAAAAAGAAAAACTTAAAAACCTACAAAAATGCGAATGCTTTTCTAGCTTTTGTGTCAGTTATTTTGACACAGTTGCTTTTTTCTGCCAAAAATCCCTATATACATTTTAAGAGATGTTATCTGTGCGTTATATATGATGTATGTACTTTGAGCCCCTCTTGAAATTGGAGAAGTCAAACGTGACTTGTATTCATCTTTTGTTATTGGTACATATTATAATTTTAATACGGTTTTAACTTAAAATGTGTGTACATTCTTTTGCACCCTCTGTATGTATTACATATATATTACACATCTGCAGATCTTCATATCTAGATGTAGATCTAAAGTTGTTTTCATTTTGGTGAATGTTTCGAAAGTCGCAGGTGCTATGAGTCTACCCTTAAATACTTCACTAAATATCAACCGGAAAGAAGAGCGAGAAGACTTTCTCAGTGTGATCGTGAGACAGTGATCCAGGCCTGGCACCTGCAGCACAGTCGTTACCGCGCGGCAGGTTCAAACCCAGCCCGGGCGGCTGAACGGCCATGACACCTGCACAACAATAACAACAAAAGGGAATAGTGATTCAGTTCCGAAGTTTAACAGTTGTCTGTGGAAGGCTGTGCTCCCCGGGAGGCGGGCGCCCAGACAGACTTGGGTTTGCACGAAGGTCAGAGGAGACAGGACTGGACGGGGTGGCCAGCTGGTCGGCTGGTGGTGTCACTGTGGGGTCCTTCAGAGGAGTCCCGAGTGGCAGCAGTGGGCCTTGCCCTCCCTCTCCAGAGAGCTAAAGTGCACGTGGAAGCTAAAGCTGAGGCTCAGTGACCCCCCTCCTCACTCCTGCAGCGCAGCACTGGGGTCCACGTTCACCCCCCGCCCAGTAAGGTCCTTCGTAGCAAATGCTTACTCCTCTTCTCATCAGAGTTCTGTTTTTTCGTTGAGGGAAGTTTTTCAGAAGGCTGTGATGTTCCCGTGTGTCTCTGGTCTGAACCAAGCGTGAGTGAAGGAGCGTTGGGTTTCCAGCTTTCTTCAGACCTGCAGTAGTGGGCAAGGTCACCGTCCCTAATCATGTGCTTACTACCTGATTAAAAAAAGTATTAGTATTTTTTAGGTGAGTTCTCTTAGCAAGTAATAGGGAAGAAAGGCTATTGATTTAGACAGACAGCAATATTCTGCTGGAGTTTTTTGTTGCATTTTTTTGGTTTTATTTTCTTTTTCTTTTTTTTGAGACAGAGCCTCAAGCTGTCACCCTGGATAGAGTGCTGTGGCATCACAGCTCACAGCAACCTCCAGTTCCTGGGCTCAAGTGATTCTCCTGCCTCAGCCTCCCAAGTAGCTGGGACTACAGGCGCCCGCCACAACGCCCAGCCAGTTTTTGGTTGCAGCCGTCATTGTTGTTTGGCAGCCTGGGCTGGATTCGATCCCACCAGCTCAGGTGTACGTGGCTGGCGCCTTAGCCCGTTGAGCCACAGGTGCCGATCCTTATATTATTTTGCGTCTGTTTATTATTTACTTTATGTCATTGATGGCTTGATTGATGAGGTGGGGTATTTCTGTGTTGCCCAGCCTGGTCTCCATCTCTTGGGCTCAAGCAGGCCTCCCCATGGTAGCTGGTAGGCGCAGCACCACCCAGCCTTTTTTTTTTATGGTAGTCGAGCCAAGAAACAGGCATTCTTGTCCTGAGGCCAGCTTCTTAATTATTCTGTCTTTTGTCTTTTGAGCAGAATCCGTTCCTTTCTTCCTTTCACTAATTTTCTGCTGTAATAGGATGAATTATTGTCCATTCCTGCTTCGCAGCTGCCGTCCTGGAGCTTCTTTTTCATTCTATTTCTGGATCATTTCCACTGTTCCTTGTGTAACTCACGTCCAGCTTTTTGGTTTGCATCCTTGCTTTGTCCTTCTGTATCTGGAAATGTCTTTGTTCTGTCTTCTTACTTGATAAAACCATTTGGATACTAAAGTCTTGGTCAAAGTCACTTCCCTTTGGAAATTTGAAACACTTGTCTTCTACGAGTGAGAGTTTCTGCGTTTAGATTCTTGTTTCCCCCCTCTCAGACCATTTAGACTCCAGTGTCTTTCCCTGGTTGTCGTGAGAGCGTGTAGAATTTGTCTCCCTGGCTTTTCTTCGCAGAACAGAGCTGGGTCGTTTGCTGTCATTGGTTCGTCACAGCTCACCTGACTTTCTGTCTTACTGGTTCCTCACTGTCTTACTGGTCTTCTTTTGTTCCCGGGGGTTTTAACCTCCGTGTGGATTTTCGGTCTGGTACCTCAGGCCCCCGTGACGGTGCTGCCTGTCTGTCCTTCCTCTTTGCCTTGCAAGTAAAGCTCAATCTCGGGGTGTTTGGTGCTCCTGTGGATGTCACCGGGTCTCTGGTGGGTCCTGATGGCCCCATCCCCCTTGCCGAGGGCTGGTCTAGGCGTAGTGATGCCTGGGGGGTCTGGTCTGCTCCTTTGGGATGTCATGTCAGCTCTTGATACTTGGAGCTGCTGCAGCCATCCTGGGTTACAGAGAAAATGATGAGAGACCTTCAACTCAAAATGGTCAAAACGTGAACCGCGCGTCTCCAGCCCCGTCTCCTCACAATTTTGCATTTGATTTTTCCAGTTGCTTGGGCCCAAACTCTTGCAGTTATCCCTAACTTTTCTTGCTTTCACATCCCACATTCCATTTTTTGGAGAAGCCTATGGGCTCCTTTTTTAGATTCTACGAATCTTGCCCCTTTGTCCTGTTTCCCTGCTTCCATCCTGGCCCAAGCGGCCCCTACCATTGTTTGCCTGGGTCATTGCCATAGAGGGGTGCCTCCCCAGGGAGTTTTCTTAGGACTTGACTAGACAGACTTAGGGATGACCACAGGCCACATGTGACGCCACATTCATTTTGTGGGGGGATGTATGATAGTAGCTGACCAGCAGAGAAGCCCCCCGTGGCCCCTGGGGTGGGGGTGTTAGTCCCTGTTGAGCCTCTCACTTCTAGATGAAGTTCAGGTGTGAGTAACGAGGCCCACGTGGGTGGGTGTTTATCTAACGTGGCTCAGGAGCGCGTATTCCATAAGAGCCGGCCTCGTGTGACGCCCCCAGAGCCCAGCTCCCAGGATCCCTGCACAGGGCACGCCGAGAGGAGTCTGAGGTCCCGGCCACTCTCCAGGTATTTGCAGTTCCTGCCCGTCCCTGTCCCTTTGCTGTGGATGTGGTGGGTCATTTTGACGTAGTCTGCCTGTATGGTTTCCAGGGGAACAGAGCTAAGTTAACTGAACCCAAGAACAGTTTCTCACGCTGAAGACAGTGTTCGCTAACACTTAGTGACAAGTGGCCCCCTAACTGGAGGCGTCCCTGCTTCTGGACTTCACTGCCCGTCCCTCAGTTCTCAGCACAGAGGCCAGAGGGCCCGCTCCTCTGCAAACCTGCAGGGCCCTTGCTTCCTCAGTGTGCAGTTGTCACCAGGCTCGTCACCTCTCTGACCTTGGTCCTTGTTTTCTTGCTCATCTGTTCTAACGCGCCAGGGGTGTTTGCACTCGCGGGCCTTGGTTAGCTGTGCCGCATGCCAACACCCACCTGGCTGACCCACCTTTGCTTAAACATCACCTTTTCTTTTCTTTTTTTTTGAGACAGAGCCTCAAGCTGTCACCCTGGGTAGAGAGCTGTGGCATCACAGCTCACAGCAACCTCCAATTCCTGGGCTCAAGCGAGTCTCTTGCCTCCGCCTCCCAAGTAGTTGGGACACAATGCCACAGCGCCTGGCCATTTTTTGGTTGCAGCCGTCATTTTTGTTTGGCCGGCCCGGGCTGGATTTGAACCCGCCAGCTCAGGTGTAAGTGGCTGGCACCTTAGCCTGTTGAGCCACAGGTGCCAAGCCGGATTTTTATTTTTTATTTTTTTCAAGGCCTCAAATTTTATTTTTTACAATGCAGCTTATATAGGGTTAAGAAGAAGGAAGCAGCCCTTAGGTGAGGTGATCCGGGCCACTGGGTTGCTAGGATCCCTAACCACAGATTGTTCTCCGGTAAAGGTCATGGGTGGGAAATTTCTAAGAAGAAGCGGAGCATTAATATAAGGAGGATATGTTGCCACGGCAGTTGTCAACCCTTGGCGCAGGCTGGGTCAGTTTGACTTTCGGGGAAATGGGGCAGGCTTGAAGAAGTAGAAGTAGAAGTTTAAGATTAGGCCTAGACAAAATGGCGAATTTTGTCTAGGCCAGTCTTAAATTGTCTCTATGGCTCCTGACAATAAATTAACCCATTTATTAGTGGCTTGTGTTGTCTGAAAAGGTAAAGCTTCTATTGGTCTTTCAGTTCCTTGAGTCTTCTAATTGCAGACTTTACCGTAACAGCAGAAGTGGTGCTGTAGGTCCAGGCACCACCAGCTACCGTTTTCATGCAGGAACCACAGTGCCAGATCCCCACAGCTCGTCTCTTCATCTTGGTTTTGCCGCAGGAAGAGCAAGTGTACTTGGCGTGCTGGCTGATTTCAATCTTCTTCACCATTTTCCAGAGGGAGGTACCATAGCGGGTCCCGTATTTACCGACGATCCCGACCTTCTTGGTGCGTTTAGCCATGTCTCCACGAAACAGGCCCGAGCCCAAAGAGCGGATTTTGATTTTTTTTAAGCACAGCCTGATAGTCTTGTTTAATTGAATATTTGATCCATTTATATGTAACGTAATTGTCAATATATCTGTGTTTAAACAGTTAATGCTATGGTAAATCACTCAAATCTCCTTCTCCAGAACTCACATTCTTTTAGTGCTGGGAATACAGGTAGGAAAAAGCTCTCAGCTAAGTCCTTCTTTAGGACTTGCCCTCAGCCCAAGGTCATGCCCTGTTATGATGATGGAGATGAGGATGGGAATCTGCTTCCACAGACTGGTCAGTGAAGGAGTGTAAAGATCTGGATCTTTGCAAGGTTATTCAACTCCTAAGTTTCTTTCAGGGTCAACTGAGGCCTTTGTTACCACTATACTGCAGCTTAACTTCTTCCTCTGGCCTATTCTGATTCCTTACTTCCCAGACATGAGTCTACCCAAAATAACTTACTGCAGGCAAATCTCAGTTTCTAAGTTCATTTCCCAGGGAATTCAATAAATGACATCTGTCATCTTAGTATTTATTTTCTTCTTATTCTGCCTACTCTATTTTTTCTTTTTCTTTCTTTTTTTTTTTTTTTTTTTTGAGACAGAGCCTCAAGCTGTCACCCTGGGTAGAGTGCTGTGGCATCACAGCTCCTAGCAACCTCGAACTCCTGGGCTCAAGCGATTCTCCTGCTTCCACCTCCCAAGTACCTGGGACTACAAGTGCCTGCCACAATGCCTGGCTATTTTTTGGTTGCAGCCATCATTGTTGTTTGGCAGACCTGGGCTAGATTCGAACCTGCCAGCTCAGGTGTATGTGGCTGGCGCCTTAGCCACTTGAGCCACAGGTGCTGAGCCTATTTTTTCTTTTTATAGCTTTCTTGCCTTCCTTTGGAATGAGTATTCTTTTAATAATTATTCCATTTTTTCCTACATTAGTTTAGAAATGACATATTTTCTTTTTCTATTCCAGAAGTTATCCTACAAATAAAAATATGCATCCTTGAGTTATCAAAAATCTAACGATAAATTGGTACTTTTACCCAATTCTGCAATACTTTAACTCTCTTTATCCTTCTCCCAATTATATATATATATAATTTTTATATATAGTTATATTATATACATATCATCACTTATTGCGATGTAGGCCCTAAACATATAAATATATACATATATTTTTTAGAGACAGAGTCTCACTTTATCACCCTCGGTGGAGTTCCGTGGTGTCACACAGCTCACAGCAACCTCCAACTCCCGGGCTAAGCGATTCTCTTGCCTCAGCCTCCCGAGAAGCTGGGAATACAGGCGCCTGCCACAATGACCGGCTATTTTTTGTTGCAGTTGTCATAGTTGTTTAGCTGGCCCAGGCGGGGTTCGAACCTGCCAGCCTTGGTGTATGTAGCTGATGCCATAACCACACTGTGCTATGGGTGCCAAGCCTAAAAATAACTATTTATGTTCATGTTCAATTAAACAGGGGAAGAAGTAGAGGAAATAGACTATAAATAATGAGTAATTTCAACAGAGAACTATAATAAAAATTAAGAATCAGGAAGATAGCATGGAGGTTTCTCAAAATATTAAATATAGAATTACCACTTGATCTAGCAAATCTACATCTAGATATATATACCAAGAGAATTAAAAATAGGGATTCGAACAGATACTCACACACCAGTGGTACTCTGCCGAGGGTGACAGAGTGAGACTGTCTCAAAAAACAAAACAAAACAAAATATAGTTATTTTTACATCCTTTATGAATAACTCTAATATCTGCATCATCTCTAGATCTGCTTCTAATTTATGTGTTTATCTCTTGTTTTTTGAGCATGTTATCTTGTGTTCTGGTAAGTCCCTGTAATTTTTTATATAATGACTAGAGGGTTTCTTTTTCCTCTAGTAGGCAGATGATAACTGATCACCTCAACCTAATGAGGGGCTATGTTGAGGCTGGGTTGTATCTTTGGTAAAGCTCAAGCCACTTATGCCCAAGGGCATAGCCCTTCAGGGTTTTTAACTGAGAGTTTGGCATTCACTGGGACATCTTCCTCTGGCAGGTTCATAACACTAATCTGTATCTTGTGAGACTGCCAAACTGTCTGATCTGCTTTTTAAAGGCTTTCCAATGAGATTTTTAGCCTCCTATTCTGCAAAACCCCAGGAATTGGCAAATATCCCAATGGGATAATGGGCTGTATGCATGAAGTTTCCCTTGTTTTCAATAAAGGCTCTGCTGGTTTCTTATCCTCAGAAAAGGCTCTCTGCTAGTATAGAGTTCTCCTTCTCAGAGCCCTGCCCATGCCTAGAATCAGCAAATTCTCCAGGGTAAAGAAAAGGCTACAAAAGTCAGTACACCATTCTGGGGTTCTTTTAGTTACCTTATTCCTGGGGTTAATCCCTTCAGGGTCTTAGCCCAAACCATAGTGTATTAGGGTTCCCGCCCTTGGCTGGATCTGGACTATATTTTTATTTCCCTAGCTCCAAAAGATTGTGTATTTCAATTCCTATATCTCCAGGTTAAAGCAGCCACAAAAACCAGGCTAACCTCTTTCAAAATTTTTTTTTTTTTTTTTGAGGCAGAGCCTCAAGCTGTCACCCTGGATAGAGGTTTCACTCACAGAAACCTCCAATTCCTGGGCTCAAGTGAGTCTCTTGCCTCTGCCTCCCAAGTAGCTAGGACTACAGGTGCTCGCCACAATGCCTGGACATTTTTTTTTGGTTGCAGCTGTTATTGTTGTTGGCAGACCCGGGCTGGATTCGAACCCGCCAGCTCAGATGTATGTGGCTGGCGCTTTAGCCTGTTGAGCCACAGGTGCTGAGCCCCTCTTTCAAATCTTAACCTCTCTCAGATCTCCATCAAGTAAGTGATTCCTCCCTATCTTGCCAGTACTTTGAAGCTTGAAAATATACTTTTAAAATATATTCTGCTTGCCTTTTAGCTCTAATCCCAATTCTTATGGAATTTTAGTACTATCTTAGCTTAGTACTACTATTTATGGTGGGTTTTAAGAACACAACCCCAAATGCAGAGTAAGTACAATGTTTTGAAGCCAGCCTTACTAAAATGATATGTATTTAGACTCAGAAAGCTTTTTCATTATGTTCAGTTTTAGTAAGATTAAATTATGCTAGAATTTTGTTCCATTTATTTCTCTCTCTCTTTTTTTTTTTTTTTTTGAGACAGAGTCTTTCTCTTTTGAGCTAACTAGAGTTCAGTGGCATCATCATAGCTTACAGCAACCTCAAACTCCTGGGTTAAAGCAATCCTCCTGCATCATCCTCCTGAGAAGTGGGGACTACAGATGTACACCATATTACTTGGCTAATTTTCCTGTTTTTTGTAGAGACAGAGTCTTGCTCTGGCTGGTCTTGCACTACTGGCCTTATCAAATAATCCCTCTACTTTGGTCTCCCAAGGACTCCAGGCATGACCCATTATACCTAGCCTATTTTCATTAGTAACACTTTTCTTTTTGTTTTTGGAGACAGAGTCTCACACTGTAACCCTGAGTACAGTGCTATGGCATCCTAGTTCACAGCAACCTCAAACTCATGGGCTCAAGTGATCCTCTTGCCTCAGCCTCTTGAGTAGCTGGGACTACAGGTACCTGCCACAACACTCAACTAGTGTTTCTATTTTTAGTAGAGATGGGGTCTCAGTCTTCTCAGGCTGGTCTTGAACCCCTGAGCTCAAGTAATCCACCCACTTCAGTGTGCTAGGATTACAGGCATAAGCCACCATGCCCAGCTCATTTCTTATAAGTTAAGGGGAAATTAAATTAAGGTGAAAAATAAGGAGGCACTTCAACTATAATTTACTCATGACAGAACATATACCAATATGTTCTTGAAGGACACTGTATGTCTTGAAGGACGCTGTATCAATACAAGTATTTAAAAGCATATCCATTTCATTTTGGCTTACTCTCTTGGAACAATATTTCTAACATTACCAGATGATGTAAACGTCTTCTTGGGAGGGTGTGGTGGGGATGCATTTTTTTTCCGATCAACTATTTTGCTCTCTGAGAGATGTATAACACACATTAGTATATTAAAGGTCCTAAGAGATCCTTAGTAAAATCAGCCTATTTATCTTTGCTTAACCCTCTATCTTCAAATATATCTGACCAAGGATATATTGTACCATAACTTTCTCTGTCAGTCTTTTCTGACATAGAGTAGAAGAAAAAGTATGAGCTTTATATAGAGACCATATTAGGATTAGGACCATAGACCAGATTTAGGATCAAATTCTAGTTCCATCCTTTTGGAGAAATTCTTCTCTTTCTCTGGGTCATATTTCTTTCTTTGTACTTTGAGACAGAGCCTCAGGCTGTCACCCTGGATAGAGGCTGTGGCATCACAGCTCACAGCAACCTCCAATTCCTGGGCTCAAGCGAGTCTCCTGCCTCCGCCTCCCAAGTAGCTGGGACTACAGGCGCCCGCCACAATGCCCAGCCATTTTTTGGTT
>CAUYON010171155.1:0-14685 GCA_963573935.1 Arctocebus calabarensis
GGTTATTGTCCAAGAGATTAAAAACATGAGAGAAAATATATGCAGGTTATGCCTCTGACAAAGGTTTAATAACCAGAATACACAGAGAACTCAAATGTATTAGCAAGAAAAGAACAAGTGATCCCATCTCAGGGTGGGCAAAGGACCTGAAGAGAAACTTTTCTAAAGAAGACAGGAGCACAGCCTACAGGCACATGAAAAAATGCTCACCATCCTTAATCATCAGAGAAATGAAAATCAAAACTACTTTGAGATATCACCTAACTCCAGTAAGATTAGCCCACATAACAAAATCCCAAAACCAGAGATGTTGCTGTGGATGTGAACACTTATACACTGCTGGTGGGAAGGCAAACTAATATGTTCCTTTTGGAAGAGTGTTTGGAGAATACTTAGAGATCTAAAAATTGACCTGCCATTCGATCCTATAATTCCTTTACTAGGTATTATACCCAGAAGACCAAAAATCACATTATAAACAAATACATCTGTACCAAAATGTTCATTGCAGCCCAGTTTCATAATTGCTAAGTCATGGAAGAAGCCCAAGTGCCCATTGACCCATGAATGGATTAATAAACCGTGGTACTTGTATACCATGGAATATTATGCAGATTTAAAGAAAGATGGAGACTTTGCCTCTTTCATGTTTACATGGATGGAGCTGGAACATATTCTTCTTAGCGAAGTATTTAAGAATGGAAGAAATAGTATCCAATGTATTCACCCCTACTATTAAGCTAATTTATAGCTTTCATATGAAGGCTATAACCCAAAAATAGCACAAGAATATGGGGAAAGGGGCAAGGGAGGGGAGGGGGAATGTTGGGGTGGAGGGAGGGTAATTGGTGGGGCCACACCTACGGTGCATCTTAGAAGGGTACAGGCAAACCTTACTATATGCAGAATACAAATGTCTTCATACAATAACTAAGAAAATGCCATGAAGGCTGTGTTAATCAGTTTGATGAAAGTAGTTCAGATTGTATATGAAACCAGCACATTGTACCCCTTGATTGCACTAATGTACACAGCTATGATTCAATAAAAATAAATAAATAAAAATAAAAAAAATAAAGAGGTGTGGCTTTGGGGAAGTCATTAAAGTTATAAGGCCTCTGCCCTGATGTCTGGAATAAGCACCCTTTCAAAAGGGTTCAAGGTTGAAGGGAGATCCCTCCTGTCCTTCTGCATGCGAGGACACAGTACTCCTCCCCTCTGGAGGGTGCAGCAACCAAGTACCATCTTGGAAGGGGAGATCAGCCCCTCACCAGATAACAAACCTGCTGGCACCTTGATCTTGGACTTTGTAGCCTCCGGAATTGTGAGGAATAAATTTCTGTTTTTATAAATTAAAAAAAGTAAAAATACAAACATGGCCTGTAAAGTCAAGCTGCCTAAGTTCAAATACTAATACCACCTCCAAGGTATGTGATTTTGGGCAAGCACCCTAAACTTCTGTGTTCCTGTTCCCTCAAATATAAAAGGATGACAGGAAATGTACTGAGTATCGTCTTTTCAAATTCACAACACCGTCCCTTTCTCCTGTATTCCCTGGACTACAAAGAGGATTACCAGTTGCATTCCTATACCCTTTGCCAGTGGCATTCTAGTACCAACAGGAAGTACTTCTGTAAGATTATGGGGCAGAAGAAGAGAAGAGCCATTCTCTTTTTGATCCCAGCATCAATGGTGGCAGCACATTAACTTGTACTGTTCTAGTAGCAATAATGCTGGTGGCACCAAGCAAGGAGTTTCTTCTTAGTGAAGATGAAAGCAGTAACAGACTCCTATGGTAGCTAGATGTGCAATAGCCAACTTCTGCAATAGCAACAGCAGATAAACTAGTGATACAATTTTAAAGGAGTAGTGATTTTACCACCTTCTTTATTTCTAAATAAGACATCCCTGGGGGCCCCCATTTTCACTCTTTCTGGCAGTGTTCCCAAGCACAGCAGCCACGTCCTATCCATCTGATGACTATGAGTCTGAGGTGGCTTATGACCCATAGGCCTACCTAGGCGACTATGATATGCACACAGGACATTGCTTATGAATGTCAGTATGGACAGCAAACCTATCAGGTCAACCCTGAAGTGGTCAAAAACTCCATTCAGTATTTCCACAAAACTATCTCAGATTTGATTGATCAGAAAGTGTATGAGCCCCTTAGCTGTACAGAAGCTTTTTAGTTTAATTAAGTCCCATTTGTTTATTATTGCAGTTGTTGCTATTGCCATTGCAGTCTTCCTCATAAAGTCTTTCCCCAGGCCAATATCTTTCAGTGTTTTTCCAATTTTTTTTGAGGATTTTTATGGTTTCATGCCTTAAATTTAAGTCCTTTATCCATCTTGAATCAATTTTTATGAGTGGAGAAAGGTGTGGATACAGTTTCAGTCTTTTACACATGGATATCCAATTCTCCCAGCACCATTTATTGAATAGGGAGTCTTTCCCCCAGTGAATGCTCTTATTTGGTTTATCTAAGATTAGGTGGCTGTAAGTTGTTGGTTTCATTTCCAGGTTTTCTATATGATTCCAAGTATCTATGTCTCTATTTTTGTGTCTGTACCATGCTGTCTTGACCACTATGACCTTATAGTACAGCCTTAAATCTGGCATGGTGATACCCCTAGCTTTGTTTTTATTACTAAGAACTACCTTAGCTATACAGGGTTTTTTCTGGTTCCATACAAAGTGCAGAATCGTTTTTTCCAAGTCTTGAAAGTAAGTTGGTATTATAATAGGGATAGTGTTGAATCGGTAAATTGCTCTGTGAAGTATAGACATTTTAACAATGTTGATTCTTCCCACCCATGAGCATGGTATGTTTTTCCATTTGTTAAAGTCCTCTGCTATTTCCTTTCTTAGGGTTTCATAATTCCCTTTATAGAGGTCTTTCACCTTTTTTGTTAGGTATATTCCTAAGTGTTTCATTTTCTTTGGGGCTATGGTGAAGGGAGTTGTGTCCTTAATTCACCTCTCATCTTGGCTGTTGTTGGCATATACAAAAGCAACTGACTTGTGGACATTTATTTTATATCCTGAGACATTACTGTATTCTCTGACGACTTCCAAGAGTCTAGTGGTTGAGTCTTTGGGGCTCTCTAAATATAAGATCATATCATCAGCAAAAAGGGAGAGTTTGACCTCCTCTGCACCCATCTGGATGCCCTTTATTTTCTTGTCTTGCCTAATTGTATTGGCTAGAACTTCCAGCACTATGTTGAATAGTAATGCTGACAGAAGAAAACCATGTCCGGTTCCAGTTCTAAAAGGAAAAGTCCTTATTTTTTCAAAAAAAAAAACTTTCTAGTCCTTATTTTTTCAAAAAACCAACTCCTTGTTTTGTTATAACATTCTTCTTTCATGCTTTTCAAGGTTTTTGTTTCTAGTCCCTATCTTAAACCCTGTTATTGTTATTAAATATTAAGCCTTTTTAATTCTGTGAAGGTGAAAAGTGGAACCTAATAAACATATGTATATGTAAAAATAAAAAAATAATAATAAAAAGAAAGTGTATGAGCTACAGGCCAGTCATGTCTCCAGTGATGTCATTGACCAGAATGTATACGAGATCCAGGACATCTATGAGAACAGCTGGACTAAGCTGACTGAAAGATTCTTCAAGAAAATAGGTTGGCCTGAGGCTGAAGCCATCACTCCACAGGTTGGCAATGATGCTGTCCTCCTGACTTCATACAAAGAATTATACTACAGGCACATATATGCCAAAGTCAGTAGGGGGCACTCCTTGGAGCAGAGGTTTAAATCTTACTACAACTACTGCAATCTCTTCAACTACGTTCTTAATGCTGATGGTCCTGCTCTCCTTGAACTACCCAATCAGTGGCTCTGGGATATTGTTGATGAGTTCATCTACCAGTTTCAGTCATTTAGTCAGTACCATTGCAAGACTGCCAAGAAATCAGAGTAGGAGATTGACTTCCTTCATTCCAGTCCCCAAATCTGGAATGTTCACAGTGTCTCCAATGTCCTCCATTCCTTAGTAAACAAATCCAACATCAACCAGCAGTTGGAGGTATAAAAAGTGGAGGTGACCCTGAGAGTGTGACTGGGGAGTATGGACGGCACTCCCTCTACAAGATGCTTGGTTCCTTCATCCTGGTGGGGCTTCTGCCCCTGCCCCCCTGTTGGGGGATTACTACCAAGCCATCAGAGTGTTGGAGAACATTGAACTGAACAAGAAGAGCATGTTTTCCCATGTACCAGAGTGCCAAGTTACAACATACTACTACGTTGGTTTCACGTATTTGATGATGCGTCGCTATCAGGATGCCATCTGGGTCTTTGCCAACATCCTCTTCTACATCCAAAGGACCAAGTGTATGTTCCAGAGGACTATGTATAAGTATGAGATGATTAATATGCAGAATGAGCAGATGCACACACTGCTGGCCATCGCCCTCACTATGTACCCCATGCTATTGATAAGAGCATTCGCCTCCAGCTGCGGGAGAAGTATGTGGACAAGACGCTACGCATGCAGAAAGGTTTATGAGGAACTTTTCAGCTACTCCTGCCCCAAGTTCCTGTCACCTGTAGTGCCCAACTATGACAACATGCATCCACACTACCACAAAGAGCCCGTCCTGCAGCAGCTGAAGGTGTTTGCTGAAGTGCAGCAGCAGGCCCAGCTCTCGACCACCCGCAGCTTCCTCAAGCTGTACACCACCATGCTGGTGGCCAAGCTAGTTGGCTTCCTAGACCTCACAGAGCAGGAGTTCTGGATCCAGCTTCTTGTCTTCAAACACAAGATGAAGAACTTGGTGTAGACCAGTGGAATCTCTGCCCTAGACGGTGAGTTTCAGTCAGCCTCTGAAGTTGACTTCTACATTGATAAGGACATGATCCACATCACAGACACCAAAGTTTCCAGATGCTACGGGGATTTCTTTATCTGCCAAATCCACAAATTTGAGTAGCTTAATCGAACCCTAAAGAAGATGGAACAAAGACCCTAAGGAGATTCACACTCATGTTTATCAGGAATCTGTTATAATATTATGGATGGGAAGTGTTTTTGCACCACGAAATCTTTACCTAAATCAGTCATCAGTCTGTCAACTGAATTGAAATCTATTCAAATAAAGGAGTAAGATATTTTCAGTACAAAAAACAAATAAGACATACCTCCAATTTAGGTTTTGTCAATCCATTTAACATTGAATAGCTCAATTCTGTATCTTTAATCCCTCTTTGTCTGAGATACTTAAACTAGTTTCTGCTTTCCTAACTCCATAATCATACTGACTTAAGAGAGTTGCAGTAAGAATGTATATAATGCATGTAAAAGTACACAGAAAATGGCCTGGAGTACAGACAACATTCCTTAAATCAGTGTTTTCAATCTTTTTTATAGGTTTATAGCACAGTTGAACTATAATTTGTATGCCACACTTATGTATGTTGATCCAAAAAAGAATAAATTTACTGTGCTTTGAACTCTTTTTGAAAATAATTTAATTAGTGATCTTTGAAAAATTTTTATGACACACCCCTTAAATCCTCTCATAGTACAACAGCTGTGCTGAGGAACACCAGTTGAAAATCACTGCCTTACAAGTTAACTTGTGATGTTGGTACAGTCATTATTTTCTTGGGGATGCGTCTCACAGCCCTGTTCTTTCAGGTATCAAGTAATCTGTGGTTGTCTCCTGAATAATGTAAACGTGCTTCAAAGGTAAAATATTCCATTGTATTTTTCCAGGAGTGTGAATTTTTCTTTGTTTTAATAAAAGTTAACTCAGCTGGGAGGAAAATGCAAACACTGCTCTTGAGTAACAACTGAAATTTCAGTTCAGTTATTTCAGCCATAGCTGTGTTCTACCCCATGCATGAGTTATTGCATGGTCAAAGCGAGATTTGGGAAGTACTCAGAGACAGAATTCAGGTCCATAATATTGGAGTCTGCTCTTTATAAAATTGTCCCTCACCTTCCAGCGATTGCTCTAAATTCTGACCTTTGTTCTTGATACCAGAAAAGGTGTGAACCTCAAAGTTGTCACTTTCTTGCATGGTGTGGACTAGAGTTTGTTATGTTGAGATATGCAATGAAAAAGAGAAGTTCAGGGAGGCGCCTGTGGCTAAAGGAGTAGAGTGCCAGCCCCATATGCCGGAGGTGGTGGGTTCAAACACAGCCCTGGCCAAAAACTGCAAAAAAAAAAAAAAAGAGAGAGAGAGAACTTCATCATCACTTCCTTTTGGCTAAGATCCAGTGTGTGGAGAACTTCATCTTTCTTCCATGTGTTGATTTCTCCTCCAGAATACACCTACTTTGCCTTTACACATACTCTGTTGCCTTCAGATAGTCATGTGTTGGGGACTTAAAAAATATTTTGTTCATTATTTTTATTGTTGCTCATGAGAGAGCCAATCTGATAAAGGTTTACTTGACCATTAATGGAACAAACTGTTGGTTTGAGCACTGTTAATACTTTTAGTGGTATAAATATTTTTGCACATGCAGTAGGACCTCACAGTTGACTGTCTCCCTACACTGACCACGTCCTTAAATTGACATAATTTTCATAAATCTGCCATGCAGCATATGTACATAATAGTACAGTAGGACTAGTGCCTTATGCTGAAAACCTCTGCAGGTTGACTAGTTTGTTTTAGCGCCTTGTCAACTTTCAGAGGTTATATCGCATTTCATTGAATTGGATGGGATCTCTTAGCTGATTTCGGGTAGATGTTTCTAGAAGAATTTGTTCTGAAGCCCCAGAGTTCTTTCAAATGGCCTTTTCATGTGGCTAACTTGCCTTTCCTCTCCAAGTAGTAATCTTAAGGTAACTTGTCCTTTCACATGGCAGCTTCAGAACCTTCTATATTTCTTAAGGTTTATAATCAGAAGACTTAGTATGAGACTTCTGCTGCTTTGTCTTGGTCAATGCAGACAATAAATGCATATTCAGAGGGGAGGGAAATAGTTCCATTCCTTGAAAAGAGTAAAGTCACCAGCATGCAAGAAATAGAAAAAGTGATGGTAGCTATCTGGGGAGACTGAAGACCCAGCCAGTTAACCAAGAACATAGATGTACACCCCCCACACACACATACACACACATTTTTAATGGACTGAAAGAACAGGGAGCTGTGAAAAGTACAAAGTCTTCAATTTTACCTGTAATGCTCTATTTCTTATGTATAAAGCTAATTAACACCACAATTTATAAATGTGTTAATCCTAAGCAGCTGCGTAGTTGTTCATTTGCCATCTTATCCTGTTCTGGTTTTGTTTTGTTTTATATGTTTGAAACTCTTCCAAATAAAATGTAGACTTCCTGACACCCCTCCTGAGTCTATGTCTGTGGGTTCCACAGACTTCTACAGATGGATCCACAGGTGTTTCAACGCCCTTTCACTCTAATTGTCTGTAATTCTACCTACATGGCGAGAAAGGACTGTGTGACCTCTGAAAGTGCTATGAACTCTATCTGTGTTCCATGCTCTTCCTAGGACGCCTGAACCATCCCATTCCCAGCATTGCTCCTTCATCACTTTCCCAGGCCTGCTGCTCTAAGCAGTCCTCTTCATATGATGTTTTTGTACCATGTACTCTGCTCATTACTCTACTCCTCATCTCATTACCAGAATGTGCTGCTCAAGTTGTACTCACTTACAAATGATCTACTATTATAGCTCTGTAGAAATTACCCAGCTAGCAAATGTCTATCTCCCTTCACCATCCATCAAGCTGAAGAGAGTGATTAGAGAAATTGCAGAAACCAGGACCCTCTCCACTGGGGTCACGTTGGTGATTTTGGTCCTCTACTCTCACAGAGGAATACCTCCAAGTAGATCTATCTTGAAATGAAAGGCTATGAGTTCTGAGGAGCTTTGCTGACATGTGAGAGAAAGTCGATTCATTAGACATACTTCCCTGCCACTTAGATAGAAATAATAATCTAATATAGAAAAATATCCTGTGGGCTAAGTGCAAGGAAATATATAAGTCAAAGACATCCACTTGAACTTATTTGTAAGAACAATTAGAAGCAACTCTTCTGGAAGGAGAATGACATAAGTGACAGTATTTGCACACAAAGGATCCGTACTGAGCCATCATAAAAGCCAAGATAATACTGTATGTCCTACCATGAAATGAGTCCCACATATTTTAAATTAAGACGAACCTTTGTAAAACCAATTTTATAATTGTATAATGTGACCTTACTCTTTATAAGGTAAGATTTTATTTACAGTCACATCCCGAGCGGTGTTGGTCTCTGACCACCAATGGGAGTTTTTGTATATTGGTTTATGCAGGACAAAAGAACATCCAAAAACAAAACACTGGTGAGGTCAGTCCTTGACCTCCCCCATCATTGTTATAAATATTAAAAAGAAAAAAATCTAACAATAACTACACTTTAATGAATGCTTCTGATTTGCCACACACTGTGCATATATAACACCTTATTTAGTCTTTCCTCACAGTCTGATGTTAATTTTATAATTACCATTTTATACATGTAGAGCTAAAGCACAGAAAAGTTAAGAAACCAGTCCATAACCTTCTATCTAGGAATTAACCAAGTTTGCATATTCTTTTGTTTGCCTAAAACAAGAGCCTGGACTTTTGACTAATTCACCATATTACCTGACTTCTCACTTTTCAATTGCTCTCAGATATCAAAATTATCGTATTTCCTGGGCTATACCTGTATTATTCACTCTTCTTCTAATATTCTAGTCAGATTCTCTTTCCCCTGATGAAAAGTTTTAGTGCGGCTTACTGGTAACACTTGAATGGCCATTCTTAACTGTATTTTGTTAATAATTAAAATATATGGTTATTTTTAATGGTTAAAACTACAAAAAGCTATATATTACCTTATTGCCCAAAGATCTACTTTTCCATACCAATGTTCTCTGTTCCCTATGTATACTTTGTGAAAGAATTATATTCATGCATACCCAAATTCATACAGATATTTCTTTTCATGTTTTTACACAAATAATAGAACACTATTTACACTTTTTCTCACTTTTTACATACTAATATGATTTATAGATAATTCCATACTTGCATGTGATAAGATTCTCTATTCTTTTTATAGCTTCTTAATATTACATTACATATGAGACACCTACGTTTTCAGCAAGTCCCTTATTGATAGACATAGAGGTTATTGTAATCCTTTGTTTTCAACAACAGTGCTGCAACAAATTTTTGTGCAACGTTTCAACAACATTTATACATAAATTACTGGGGTTGAAATTGTTGCTAATGTATAGGTGAATTTGTAATTTATATATATACTTTCAAACTGTTCTTCACAGAGTTATTAACAAATTAGAATCCTACCAGCAACACACAAGGTTGTCCATCTCCCCATATCCTCATCAATAAAGTGTGTAGTCAGAATTTTGGATCTTGAATGACCTAAAAAGTGAAAACTATTGTCTCAGTATAGTTTTAATTACCCTTTCAACAGGTACAAAATGATAAGCCAACCCTAAACAAGATGAAATCAAAAAAATTACACAATATAGTCAAGCTTCTTAAAAGGTGTTCTGAAAAAAATGTTAACAGTAAGAGAAACAGCACCTTACCTATAAAGGAAAAACAACTTGACTGCAGTAGATTTTTCATGAGAGACTATGGAAGCCACAAGAAATGCCACATTAGTTTTCAAGGGAAGAATAGTTTTCAAGGGCTGAGATAACTGTATTTCTTTATCCAGGAAAATATCCATCAGGCATGAAGGTAAAATCAAGACATTTTCAGATAAAGGAAAACAGAGAGAATTTGTCACTAAAGATCTACCCTGAAAAAGTAAATGGATTGTATGCACTTTCACATAGCATATTGTTTACATAAACATACAATGAATCTATATCATCCACACATTTCTAGAACTAATAAATGAATGTTTGATACGTTCACAGGATAGAAGATAAGCAAACAAAATTCAGTTGTATGTTATCATTGAATACATGAGTATCAAAATTCAGACTACAGTACCATTTACAATCACGAAAAAACAATGTACATAGGTGCAAATTTATTGAAAATGGTACAGGAATTATATACTGAAAACCATAAAGCACTAATGAAGAATATTAAAGATATAAATAAGTTGCCATGTTCATAAATTAGGATAAAGAATATATTGAAAATATCAGTTCTTCCTGGATTGATATACATATTTAACACAATTTCTGTGAAACTCTCAGTGAGATTTTTTGGCACATGTTGACAAGATTATTCTGAAATTTATACAAATGAACAAAGGAAGTATAATAAAAAATTTGAAAAATAAAGTAAAAAGAATCAGCCTACTTGATTTTAAGATTTGTTATATAGCCAGAATAATTGGTAATATATAATATTGGTGGAGAGATTGCTATATAGACCAAAAGAACAGAATGAAGAACTGAAAAATAAGTCAACCCTAATGTTTTAAATTATTTTTTAAATATTTTATTTTTAATAATAATATTTTTAAAATAAGTATTTATAAAATTGTCCAATTGCATTGTCCAATTGATTTTTGACAAGTTACAAAAGCAATTCATTGGAGAAAGGATAGAATTTTCTATAAGTGTGCACCCATAGACAAAAATGAAGAAGGAAGAGGAAGAAAAATCACATAATGCCTTTTTTAAAAACTCAGAATAGATCACAGATTCAAATATAAACTGTAAAACTATAAATTTTTAAAAAGAATAAGATATCTCTGCAATCTCAGCTAGGCAAAAGGTGCTTATATAAATGCATAGGCAACTAATAAAAGGGCTTTAAAATATATGAAACTCCTCGGGCCAGGTTATGAGTTTTTTATCTTGAAACCAAAAGTGTGATCATACAAAGAAAAACTGATAAATTGGACTTCATTAAAGTTTAAAACTTTTCTCTGCAAAAGACCCTATAAATTCAGTGAAAATATTTGCAAACCACCTATTCAACAAAGGACCAATTTCTAGAATATATAAGTAACTCACATAACGCAACAGGAGAAGAAAGCATTTAATTAGAAAATGAGCAAAATTCAGATATTTTACTAAAGAAAACAAGCAGATGACCAATAAGCACACGAACAAATGTGTACCATTAGCCATCAGGGAACTACCAATTAAAGCCACAATATAATATCCCCACAGAACTACCGGAATAGCTAAAATAAAAATAACATCAAATGTTGATGAGGACATGAAGAAACTGGATCATTTCACACATTGCTAGTGGGAATGTAAATGGAGCAATCACTCTGGAAAGCATTTTGGTGTCTTCTTAAAAACCTAAACATGAAGCAACTAACAGACTCAGCAATTTCACTCCTGGACATTCATCCTGAATAAAAGAGAATTACGATCACACAAAAAACCTTACGTGAAAGTTTATGGCAGCTTTATCCATAATAGCCTAGACTTGAAGCAACCCAGATGTCCACCAGTAAGTGACTGCTTAAACAAACTGCAGTACCTTTGGGTTGCTATAACAAAATACACTTACGCATCCCTTAAAAATGGATATGTTCTAAGAAATGCACAGTTATAGACCACTTTGTTGCACAAACAGCATAGAGAGCATTTGCCCAAATATAGATGGTGTTGCCTACTACACCCCAGGTGTATGGTCAGGCCTATTGTTCCCAGGCTTCAAACAGGTACAGCATGTTCCCAGAACTGAATGCTGTAGGCAGCTGAAACACAATAGTATTTATGTACCTAAATGCATCTAAACACGAAAAAGGAATGGCACAAACAAGGTATTATGATAATATTAATGGGACAACTGTAAAATATATAGTGTATCATTGGCCAAAATGTCATTATGCAGCACATGGTTGTACCTTATACTAGATAACTCATAAACAATAGAAATCTGTTGTTCACAGTTCTGGAGTTTGAGCAACCCAAGATCAAACTGCCCACAAATTTGGTGCCTTATGCGGACCTTCCTCACAGATGGCGCCTTCTTTTTGTTCTCATCGGGCAAAAGAGGCAAGGGAGCTCCCTCAACTCTCTTTTATAAGGCTCCACCCTATTGACTTAATTATCTCCCCAAAGCTCTACTTCCTAACTACCACATTGGATATTAGATTCCAACACATAAATTTAGGAGTGCAAGGCAGCAATATTCAGACCAAGGCAATCCACCTCTCCCTTCGACAAAGTTATGTCCCTCTTGAATGCAAAATGCACTTATTTCATCCTAATAGTTGCCAAAGTCTTAACTTGTTCCAGCACCAACTTAAAAGATTAAAAAAGAGAATCTCATCTAAATACCATCTAAATAAAAATATGGGTAAGACTCAAGGTGCAATTCTTCCTGAGGCAAATTGCTCTCTATCCATGAATGTATGAAGTTGAACATGTTACATACTTCTGAAATACAATGGTGGGACGATCACGGCAGAGCTATTCCCATTCCAAAAGGGAGAAATAGAGAACAAGAAAGGAATAATAGGCCTCAACCAAATCATAAAGGCCCCATTTCTTAGTACCGTAACATTGAGTATTAAATTCCAATATTTGAATTTGGAGAGGAACAGTAATATTCAGATCATAGCATATGAAATACAACTTAGCAAAAAGAAGAAGAAGGAGGAGGAGGAGGAGAAAAAGAAGAAGAAAACACGGATACACATATCTCTGGATGACCCTCCGTATAATTATGCTGAGTGAAAAATCCTATCACAGAAGGTTACATCCTATGTGATTTCTTTTACATAACTTCCTTGAAATAGCAAAATTATTTGTCTATTTAGTATGTCAGTATCTCACAAAGATATTTTAAAATCTTCCATTATTGACAAAGCACCATTTGTCGAGTAATCATATAAACTGCTTTTCTATCTTCAGAATATATTAAGTGCATCCATATTCTTTATTATTTGGTTTTCCAGGTGTTGTTTAAACTTTATAATATATTTCTTTATCTCTAGTACTATTTTTTCCTTGGATTTCATTTTTCTAGGATGAATTATTGCTTTATTGGGGTATGCCTGATTGCCTCATTTTCATTGGGTTAATATTTACATAGTATGTCAGTTTTGTTCCTTTACTTTTTAAACTTATTATGTCATTTTATTTTAAATGGTTCTCTCTAAAAAACATTATAACTGGATTATCAAAATCTAGTCTGATAATATATTTTATAATAGCAAATTTTATTCACTTAAATGGATTGACATTTTTCATCATTTTTTGTTTATTTTATTCTTAATTTCTCTTGGATTGGTATATTTTCTGTATTGATTATTCCTATCTGATGTTTTAGGGATTATGAGTTATATAAATAACTTTAGATGGCTATTCTTAAATTTTTCACATATATAATGAACTAGAAATTTTTAACCATGTCTGGAACTATTCTGAATTTGTGATATGTTTTGAACATAACAAATACCTTGGTCGTACATGGTGACTCACGCCTATAATCACAGCACTTGGGAGGCCAAAGCAGGTGGATTGCCTGAGCTCACAGATTCAAGATCAGCCTGAGCCAAAGTGAGACCGGTCTCTAAAAAAATATATATATTATATAGCTATACTCCTGGGCTTAAGGAATTCTCTTGCCTCAGCTTCTGAAGTAGCTGGGACTAGAGGCCCCTACCACCACAACGCCAAGCTATATATATAGCTATATAATATATATAATTATATATATATAGCTTTATATATATATAATAGCTTTATATATATTATATATAATATTACATATATATTATAGCTTTATATATATTATATATTATATTATATATAGTATAGCTTTATATATATTATATTATATATATATTATAGCTTTATATATATTACATATTTTATATATATATATATATATATATCTTGGCATTGTGGTGGTAGGGGCCTCTAGTCCCAGCTACTTCAGAAGCTGAAGCAAGAGAATTCCTTAAGCCCAGGAGTTTGAGGTTGCTGTGAGCTATGACACCATAGCACTCTACCAAAGGAGGCAAAGTGAGACTCTCTGTCAAAAAAAAAAAAATACCTTAAACATATGATTTACAACCAAACATCTGTGCTCATTATGGTACTTACTGTTTAGAGTTTGTTTTACACGTTTGGCATAAACATAATTCATACTTTCACATTCAAAAACTAATAAAATTTACTGATATTTTATCAATTTCTGGGCTCACAGAAATTTTTCTGTTATTTAACTTTTGACATTTTTTCTTATATCGCACATCTTTCTGGATTCAAATTTCTTCTTTTGTAAAATGGATTCTATATTTTAGCAAGAGCCTAAAATTAATCTCTTTTAGTCTTTTAATTCTAAATAAATGCCTTCAAACTTAACCAATAGTTTAGCTGGATATAAAATGTCTTCCTTCAATACAATGTGATATTTAGTCTTTGAGCACTATCATCACCAAAAGAAAAGAAAATCTCTTGTCATTTTAAATTGTTTTTTTAAATGAAAAATAAAATTTATGGGCGGCTCCTGTGGCTCAGCGAGTAGGGCGCCGGCCCCATATACCGAAGGTGGCGGGTTCAAGCCCGGCCTCGGCCGAACTGCAAAACAAAAAAAAGCCGGGCACTGTGGCAGGCGCCTGTAGTCCCAGCTACTAGGGAGGCTGAGGCAAGAGAATCGCTTAAGCCCAAGAGCTGGAGGTTGCTGTGAGCAGTGTGACGCCACGGCACTCTACCCAGGGTGATAGAGTGAGACTCTGTCTCTACAAAAAAAAA
>CAUYON010171157.1:0-30394 GCA_963573935.1 Arctocebus calabarensis
CGGGCGCCTGTAGTCCCAGCTACTAGGGAGGCTGAGGCAAGAGAATCACTTAAGCCCAGGAGCTGGAGGTTGCTGTGAGCAGTGTGACGCCATGGCACTCTACCCAGGGCGATAAAGTGAGACTCTGTCTCTACAAAAAAAAAAAAAGTTAATGCCTCATGGAGTAGGATAAGAGATGGCAGGGAGTAAACTTGGAGGCTTCTGGATGTCCCTTTCCCCCACTGCCATCTCCCTCTGAAAAAGACCCTAAGGAAAGGCAGAAGTACCAGAAGAGCAGCCCTTACTCTTTAGAATTGGTAGGCATACAGATGTGCATTACAATTTCTATATATAACCTGTTACTTCCTCTACCTATAGGCCAGACACCTTCACATGGGGGCTTTGCCAACTTTGATGCCTTTGGCAGTAGCCCCAGCTCTTCTGCATTTGGAAGCATCCCTCCAACTGGCCAAGCCCCATTCCAGGCCCAGCCAACACCTGCAGGTAAACTCTGCCCCACTGGTTTTCTTTGTCTCTTTTAACTACATCCAGTTGTCCACATACATACCTCTTAGGTAAGGACATATCTCACCCTTCATTCACATCCTCACTAACCTAAAGAACTATGCACAGGAGACATAAGCACAAAGAAAAGCAGATCCAGGAAAGGATGAGAGTTGTCTGACACATTCTTGTTAGGAAGAGGGGGCTCTGCTCTTTTTTTTTTCCACATAAGAAAAATTACTAAAATTGTACCAGGAGCTATGCAGATTATACACTAGGAAATTTCTGACTAGGAAGTATAGAAGACACAAGTCCAAGGAAATTTGAGAATGGACATGATTTTTTTTTCTAAGGTTCAAGATGGTCTCCAGAAGTCCTTACTCATCTCTCTAACAGCAAAGGCCTATAAATTCTATGCTGTGTCAGTTAACAATTACAAGAGACTCAAAAGTTCTTCCTAAAGTATTTGGCTCCTCCCCAAGCTCCCAGACATCCAGTCTTCATAGCCTTTAGGCTTCCCCCTGCCTTTGGACATCCTGGACACATGGAAGGGCAGCTGGAGCACTGTTCTGCCTAGTTGTCTTGGGAAAAGCCAGTGACTTATGCTCTCTCTCTCTCTCTTCCTCTACCCACCCTTTCCCTTCTCTACCTCACTGCCAGCCAGTCGGATGCTAACTGGAAGTTACAGCTTTGGTAAGTTATTCTTCCCACGTCACAACCTACCCAAAGTGCTCTGATCATAGACTTTTGAGTTTAGAAGGAATCTTTAAACTTTAGTCATTTTTCAAATGAGGCAGTTAAGCAATTTGCCTAGTTGTGCAGCCCACAGAGATCAGAGCCCATACTTCTTGATTGTCACTCTGCCTTTGCACTGTGCCACTGTGAGCTGGTGGTTGCTTTTGTTTTTATTTTAATTTTTTTGGATGGAAGCAGGAAAAGACATTTTATATTGATAAAAGTTAAATTCACAAAGACATTCTCACAATGATGTCCTTAAAGTAACTGTCAACATAACCTGGAGATTCAAAACTGATTAGACACAATGAGAATGTAATGAGCCAATAGAATAGGAGATCATAATATACTTTCTCACAAGATTAACATATAGATAGATGGACAAGAAAGGAAGTAGATGATTTGAATAATATTTTAATAGTTTTATCTAATAAATGTGAATAGAACTTTATAACCAACAAACAGAAGATATTATTTTCAAACATATAACTCTTTTATCATTTAACCATATACTAGGAAACAAAATCTCCCATAAATTCTAACAAAAAACTGCATAGGTTGGGTGGCACCTGTGGCTCATCAAGTAGGGCGCCGGCCCCATATACCGAAGGTGGCAGGTTCAAACCCAGCCTCTGCTGAACTACAAGACAGAAAAATAGCTGGGCGTTGTGGCGGGCACCTGTAGTCCCAGCTACTCGGGAGGCTGAGGCAAGAGAACCACCTAAGCCCAGTAGTTGGAGGTTGCTGTGAGCTGTGTAATATCACAGCACTCTACCGAGGGCGATAAAGTAAGACTCTGTATCTACCAAAAAAAAAACTGCATAGGTCACATTCTATATGATAAATATATATCATATAAAGCTTAAAAGTATGAAACAAATAAGAAGACATAACACTAAAAACAGATAAAAGTTAATGTCCACTAAGTATTTGTAAAACATCTATAAATATAAAAAAAAAATACAAGGGATTCAAGCAAGTAATATACTTAAAAAATATGAAAATAGTCCCAACCTAACTAACTGAAGAAATCCAAGTTGGAATCATATAATTTTGTACATTCTATTGGCAAAAACTTTAAGATTGATGATGTCCAACATTATGTGGGGAAATGGATCCTTTTGTGCTCTGTTGGCAGAAGTATAAATTGGTACAGGAATACCCAATTTAGCAAGAAAGTTATATGAAATAGAAGCACTATGAAATAGCCTATTAAAGTTTGTTTAAAAATGGTCCCTTGAGAAATGCCTTCTTAGTACAATTGGTTGCTTTAAAGACAAAGCTTTCAGGGAAGACTCAGAGAGAAGGAAAGTCTCAGCTCCATAGACATCCCAGGTATTAAACCCTTTCTCCAGTAGCTGGTCCTCAAAAAGCAGTCAATCTACAGCCAAATCCAGAGTCAACCCACATTTAAGAGGATCCTGCCATTACTGGAGATTTGATGTATTATGAAAGGAAGGAAAGAGCTTCCTTTTGCAGTTGAGGAAACTAGCTCAACTTGGCCAGTGACATGACCAAAATCTAATGCTAAGTGGCAAACTGCATTCACTTTCCACTACACCATGATCCTGTAGGTGTTCTTGCGAGTGTGACATAAAGAAATATTGAGGCCAGGTGCAGTGGTTCCTACTGTAATCCCAACACTTTGGGAAGCTGAGGCAGGAGAATCACTTGAGGCCAGGGGTTCTGGGCAATGAGGCAAGACCTTGTCTCTACAAAAAGTTTAAAAATGAGCCAGGCATGGTGGCATGTGCCTGGGGTCCTAGCTATTAATGTCCACTAAGTATTTGTAAAACATCTATAAATATAAAAAAAAAAATACAAGGAATTCAAGCAAGGAGGTGGGAGGATTGCTTGAGCCCAGGAGTTTGAGGCTGCAGTGAGCTATGATCATGCCACTGCACTCCAGCCTGTCAAAAAAAAAAAAAAAAAGAGTGTCAAGTAGGAAAGGAGATCTTGAGAGGTGGGTGTCTCTTCTGACAAGCCTGGTTTTATTTTTATATAATGGAGGGGGAGGATGCAGAGGGGTGGTTTTAAAAACTGTATTTTCCCCTGAAACTGTTATAAGGCATGTGTACAAATCCACCTGCATGGAGTGAGGCTCTGGAAGTGTATAAGAAGCATATGAAAATCAAACAAGAGCACAGGTATTCCAAGGAGCCACCCCCTCCTTTGTGAGAATGGGGCATCTGTGCAAGGGGCTCACGCCACCTGGGTTAGGAACTGTTCTGCCCCCTAGTGTCCCCAGAAGGTACAGCATGCCCTGCAGCCCAGAGAAGCTCAGCTTCTCTTTCAGCCTGGTAGGGTTGAAGGCCTGCTCCTCTAGGGAAGCTCCTAAAACATGAAGGCCCACATCAGTACTGAAGAATCTGACTTATCAGAGGAGAGAACTGTGTTCGTGTGGAAATTCCATATACTGTAATATGAGGTAATGGAGCAGGGGAAAGGCCTGGGCCTAGAGAATCAGTGTAATATCCAGCACCAGACTCTGCTGGTCTGCCAGCCTGTCTTATATCCTGTGATTTGAAAGGACTGATGACCATGTATGCCCAGTGGTGTTATTGTCTCGCATGGAAAGGTTGTTCATCTGGAAAGCCCAGGCATTTGGGAAGGAGTTGGTAGAGGAAAGCACTATCTTAGAAGTGCCGACACTCAGTGAGAAGAAACTAGCCCTGACAACCCTAGCAGTAGGTAGACTCTGGGCATTTTGTCTCTTCCCTACTGGATTTTGAACTGCAACTTAGGGCATATTTTCCCCTTGTTTAAGCTTAGTACCTGGCACATGGAGGATCCCCTTAAAAAAATAAAAACAGGGCAGTGCCCATATCTCAGTGGGTATGGCACAAACCACATATATTGAGGCTGGCAGGTTTGAATCTGGCCTTGGCCAACTAAAACAACAATGACAACTACAGCAACAACATCAAAATAGCTGGGCGTTGTGGTGGGTGCTTGTGGTCCCAGGTACTTGGGAGGCTGAGCAAGAGAATTGCTTGGGCCCAAGAGTTTGAGGTTGCTGTGAGCTGTGACACCATGGCACTCTACTCAGGGCAACAGCTTGAGACTCTGTCTCAAAAAAAAAATTAAATTAAATTAAATTAAATTAAAAAAAAGAAAACAGCCTTCAGAAAAGGAAGAGCAAGGAGATTCAGGTTCAGTTGTAGAGTATTCAGAAAAGCCCAATACTTAACTGACCAGAAATTAGTGGTCCTAAAAGGCCAGGGAATAAGGAAGATTTGAGAACCACCCTGGCTTTTCCCTTTCCTTGTCTTGTGTCTTTTTCTTTTCCTTGCCCTTTTTCTTCCTCTTACCTCTCACAAAAAAGTGTTCCCTCTTTTGCAAATGCTACCCCCCCATCATTTCCACTTTCTGCAGCATTTCATCCTATCAGCTATCTCAACAGGACTTCACCTCTACTTTCTCCACCTCTGCTTATATACACCCTCTTCCTACAAAGGTGCTCAAGGTTTCTCATCCTACAAAATGTTTCCACAGCCTTGTTCATGCTAGTCTCCAATGTCTCATTTTCTCTCTGCAGCCATCCCTCTAGCAAGAGGAGCCTGTGGCCTTCATTTATTCATTCTTTTTATTTTCTGTTTTTTCCACCTTATTTATTTATTTATTTTGAGACAGAGTTTCACTATGTCGCCCTTGGTTGAGTGTCATAGCATCACAGCTCACAGCAACCTCAAACTCTTGGGCTTAAGTGATTCTTTTGCGTCAGTCTCCCAAGTAGCTGGGACTACAGGTACCCACCACAATGCCCAGCTATTTTTTGTTGATGTCATTGTGGTTTAGCAGGCCTGGGCTACGTTCAAACCCACCAGTACCAGTGCATGTGGCTGGCACCCTAACCACTGAGCTAGGGCGCTGAACCTGTTTTCCCACTTTTAAAACCATTTTATGGCATAATATGCATACTATTCTATACCTTGATTTTTTTTAACTTAATAGTACCATTAGATCTTTTTTATATCTGTACAATGAGAGCTTCTTCATTCTTTTTTATAGCTCCATAATTAACTATTTTATAAATTTTATTTAATCAATCTCTACTGATACAGATTCAGGATGTTTCCAGTCTCCAGCTGTTAAACAGTACTATAGTGATAACCCTTTATGTGTATCATGTTTTGTATATTTGCAAGTTATGCCTATAAGAAAATCCTAGCAGTGGAAAAGGTCTAGTAGGGACACATTTGGTACCAAAATAAACAAAAGCTTATCACTGCAAATATTCCAAGTGCTATGAAGGAAATAAGCAGGGTACTGTGAAAGGAAACCAGAGTCAAATTCACATCAGTGGGTCAGGGAAGGTCCATCCAAAGACTTGTTTCTTTTGAGACTGAAGGGTAAGTAGGAGCTAGCCAGCTAAGGTCATGGGTGAGGCCTCTCATTGAAGGCAAAGACTTTAAGAGGGTTAGGGTAGTATCTTGTTCACTTGTGTTTTAATCTGTGTCAGCCATCATGTGTTTCCTCTGAAACCTTTTCTTGCTTCTTTGACCTTAGAAGCAGTTTCTTGCATCATAGGTATGATAATCCCTCACGTTTGTGTTATACTTCACAAATTTCAATACCCTTTCATTTATCTCTAGGGGTCTTTACAACCATCCCACAAGAGGGCTCAGAAGAGTGAGATGGTTTGCTGGAGTCATAGCACATGGTAGCAAGTGGTAGAGCCACAGCTAGAATCCAGTTTTCCTGATTCTGCCAATTAACATATTCATTCAGCAAGCAATTTTTGAGCACAGTCACATAATAGACTCCAGGCAAAATTTGTTTAACTTCCATAAGTGCATTTTCCAGCACTCAAAAAAAATAAAACCTTTTTCTATTTGTTGTCTCATTTTACCCTCACAATAGCCCAGGGTGGCCGACAGGGTCCCAATGATACAGATGAGACCTTGACACATAGATGAAGAGGCTTTCCTAAAATGGCAGGGACTCAGGCCTCTTCCCATGAGATGAGATTGCTTGGAATTTCCAAGATACTTGCTTCTTGGGCTATTTGTAAGACCTCCCATGGGGCTGGGCCTCTATGCTTTTTCTTTTTGGCTGTGAAGACAGGAAAAACAGGAGAATATGGGAGGTGGCCTAGCCCCATGAGCAGGCATGCCCAAGATTAGGGCATAAGGGTGGCCTCCCAAGAAGAGGTGGCTCAGTGGGGGAAGGAATGGTACTGGTAGCTAGAAACTCTTTAGCCCCACAACCCAGGAGAGGCTTCTGAATGTGCTCAGGCCTTGCTATCCTTCACAGCTCCTCTGCCTGCCCTTTCGTGTGATGTCTCAATAAATGGAAATGCAGGTTTGAGGAAAGGACAAATGTTTTTACCTAATGAGGGAAAAAAATGGGACATTTAAGCCAAATTAGAGCAGCAGGGAGGATGGCCTAACACAAAGGAGGGCTGCTTTTCACTCAGCAGAGATAGCTTTGAGCACAGGGGAGAACAGGATGGGCTGAGCTATCTCCTTGCCCAGAATCCTCAGTGGAAGACAAGCCCTGCTGTACTTGGTGGGCTCTGGGAAAATAGGCTGGCTCAGAGAACCCACTGGGTACCTCTCATACCATCATTCCACTGCTCCTCTCCTGCACCACCAGCTCCATCTCCTTTCCTGCCCCTTCCATCCTATCTTACCTCAGCATTCCCTGTTGTATTTCCCATGATTGCCCAGGGAGCAGCCAGGTGACTCCATTTGGTGCCACTCCTCTTGTACCTGCCAGTCAGCCAAACAGCCATGCAGATATGGGCAGTTTCCTGGGACCAGGGGTTTCAGCTGGAGGTATGCCTGGCAGGTAGGTCCAGACACTGGGTACTGTGCCTTGCCTCCCATCCTAATCAGCACCTCCTGGCTCCTCTTCTCTCCTCTCCTCTCTCTCACTCACTCTTCTCATCCTTGGGAGTGGTATGGGTTGGCTGTCTTCTGGTCCCTTGCTCAGCTTGGATCCTTGGTCCTAGACAATGTACATGCTGACTTTTCTCCCCATATTGCAGCATCTTTGGGATGACTGGCCAGGTCCCCACGCTCCAGTCTGCTACGACTGGTGGCAGCAGCAGCACAGGGCTTCCCTTTGGAGGTGAGTCCTGCCTGTGGAGACCCAGAGAGGGGATCCAAAGCCAGGAAGAGACTGGGGACTCTGGACAGGGAGGAAGGTGGAGAAAGATATGCACCAAGATTTAGAGCAATACTCAGTCAACACAGAATTAAGCAAACAAGAAAATAAATACTTTTCTCCAACCTTTACCCTCCTGTCCTGTGTAGCCTTCACCAACCCATTTGCAGCCCATGCTGCCCAGCCCCAGCTGCCTTCCACCAACCCATTCCAGCCCAATGGCTTAGCCCCAGGTAAGCCTCCATCATGTTCCTCTACCCAGAGATCCCCTGCCCTGACCATGTGAGACTCTTCCAGGGTGCATATTCCCATGCAACCACTCCCTTAACCCCTTGTCCCATGCTATTAGAAGTGGCAGAGAGCCCCCGTCATACCCCTGCCCACTCATTGCCAGGCCACCTAGCACCTGAATCACAGAATCATATTTTAGAATTAGAAAAAAAAAACTGCTACTTACCTGAGACAAAGCTGAAGATTATTTTAGTGTTTTAGAACAACGTGGCAGTGACTCTCCTATCTCCAAGCCACAGCAGTATCCCTCTGGGCACCTAGCCTCTCTTGGTTCTGTGCCCCAAACTTAAGTCACCTCAAACCACAGCCCTGTTCCCTGCCTTGTCAGCCTGAGTCCTGTGGTCTCCTCTCATTGTGGCCCTCCCCACTGCTCCCTGAAACCTTCAGGCCAGGGAGAGAACACAATAAGAGCTAAGAGATCTGGAGCTGACCACATGGTAGGCCCAGTGCCCAGTGGTTTATAGCCATTCTTTAATTTCATAGCAGCCTTGAGAAATAGATACTGTTGGCTCAGCGCCTATGGCTCAACCGGCTAAGGCACCAGCCACGTACACCTGAGCTGACGGGTTCGAATCCAGCCCAGGCCTGCCAAACAATAATGACAGTTGCAACAAAAAAATGGCCGGGCGTTGTGACGGGCACCTGTAGTCCCAGCTACTTGGGAGGCAGAGGCAGGAGACTCGCTTGAGTCTAGGAATTGGAGGTTGCTGTGAGCTGTGATGCCACAGCACTCTACCCAGGGCGACAGCTTGAGGCTTTGTTTCAAAAAAATAAAAAAATTAAAAAAAGAGAAATAGATACTGTCCCCACTTTAGAGATGAGGAAACCGAGGTACAGAGAGAGTTAGAAATGTGCCTGGGTTTATGCAGCTTAGTGGGTAACAGGAATCTGGGCCCAATTCTGTGCTCATGTGTATAACCACTGTGCTCTCCTGGGTGGGGAGAGGGCAGGTTTGGTCCGTTTTGAGAGAAGCTGAACAATTCCATGGCTCATTCAGAGTACTTCTACCAGGTAACTTTTGTTAGGGAAAAGAGATAATCTATCTCATTTTTCCATCATGGAGGGATTTAGGAAAAATAGTTCTCCAACCCACCTTGCAGAAGTCCTCTTGAACTTTGTGTTTCCCATTCCACAGGGCCTGGCTTTGGGGTGAGCAGTGCTGGGCCTGGCTTTCCCCAGACAGTGCCACCCTCTGGGGCATTTGCCAGCACCTTTCCACCACCAATGTTTTCCCCACAAAGCTCGCTGACTCCACAGCAGAATGGTAAGAGATGCGCCCTCCTTTCTCACCCTATCCTACTCTGTGCAGCAGATCATACCTCATAGGCATCAGAACCCATGCCCCTTTTTTTTTAGAGACAGAGTCTCACTTTGTCACCCTAGGTAGAGTGCTGTGGTGTCACAGCTCACAGCCACCTCCACCTCCTAGGCTTAGGCAATTCTTTTGCCTCAGCCTCGCAAGTAGCTGGGACTACAGGCGCCCACCACAATCCGCCCGGCCATTTTTTGTTACAGTTTGGCTGGGGCCAGGTTTGAACCCGCCACCCTCGGTATATGGGGTCGGCACCCTACCCACTGAGCCATAGGTACCGCCCACCGGTGCCCTTTTTGACCAGTAGTGAGGCCAGGGAAGCAAGCCACCTGCCCATGCACTCTGACTGCTCAGTACCTTTATTCCCTTCATCCAGGAAGGCCCCCTCCTACTGTCCACCTTGGGATATAGCCAGTGCCCATCCCACAAGAATGTGGGCAGAGCTGGTCAACAGCAGCAGCAGAGAGGCGGGCTCATGTCAGCTCAGTTGTCCTTCTTGCCTCCCAGGCTCTTCCTTTGGGGACTTAGGATCGGCCAAGCTGGGGCAGAGGCCACTGAGCCAGCCAGCTGGGATTTCCACCAACCCTTTCATGGTGAGTGCCCCTATGGTTTGGGGGGTGGGCTTTCACTCTGAAGAGTAGGGATAGAATCCTTCCAGAAGGGGATGACAGAAGTTCTGCCAACCAGCAGAACTGTTCTGTTATCCAACCCAGCATGGGTGGGTTGGTTCCAGGCCATGTTATCTCCTCCCGTGCCCCTCTGAGGGCTTCTCTCCACTTTCCCACTTCCCCACTTCCCCTTGCACAGTAATTTTGAAGGAGAAAGGAGTCCTGAACTGGTTTCTTCTCTGGCCTCCACCTCTTTGACCCTAATTTAATAATTTGTTGTGTTTCTTTCCAGACTGGATCCTCATCAAGCCCATTTGCTTCCAAACCTCCAACCACCAACCCATTCTTGTAGCGTTGTGTCCTCAGGGGCCTCTTCCCTGTGCTCTGGGACCTTTCTGCCCCAGAGCTTTGGTGACCACTTGCCTGTGGGTCTGTGACCAGCACCGGTCCTGTGCTTCAGGGTCAGGGTCTCGGGGATGGTGGAGGTGCCAATGCTTTGCTTGGGGCTTACAGGTGAACCATACTGCCTCAAAGACTCCCTCCCTCCTCCTTCTGCCCCCACCAGGAGGGAGCCCCAGCAGGAGTGATGGTAGGGATTCGTGGAGGAACATGGTATTTTTTTCAGTTAATAAGCCCTCCTCCCTTCATCCCCAGCCCCATGGGCAGAGGAAGCCATGATACAGACTGACTGGCCTTCCCCATGGGAACAGTTTTTCCCCCATGCCCAGTTCCCTAACACTGTGCTCCATCCATGTGGACAGAGTACAGTGGGGAAAGTAGGGTAAAGATGAAGCATGGTATTGACAGGGACAATGACCAGATGACTCTGGGACCAAGACCACGCTTTCCTCTACCACCTGCCATTGTTTTGCTTCCCCAGCGCTCCTCCTGTCCTGGGCACTCAGGATGAATAGTTTTACCCATGTACACACAGGCCCAGCTCCTCTCAAGCACTTTAGTTAGCCATTGGTGTCATGTTTGGATACCAGTGTTTTATACTTATACATAGAGACGATTTTCTAATATAGTCTAATATATATATATATACACATACACATATATATACACACATACATACACACATGCACATACATATATATACACACACATCCAGCCATTCTTCTCCCAGACATCTCCCATCTGTGCCTCAACCATCAAAACCAGAGCTCCAGGGGTGAGGACAGGGCAGCCACATGTCCTAATCACCCCAGAATCTAGGCTTTTCCAGGGAAAGGCTTTGTGCAATTGGCTGGGTATTTTTTTTCTTTTTCTCTTTTTCCCATGTGCCTTCCCTACCCCTAAATCTCTGCACCAAAGCTCACTGCAGGCAATGTTGGAAAATAACTGCATTTGAAAGAAAAAGAAAATGGCTGTCATGCTCTTATTTTGGGCTAGCTTGAGGGGCCACAGGTTGGTCAACATGACTGATCCTTGACTTGGTTTTCTTGGTTTTCTTGGACTGCCTGGGTGGTGACAATGCTGTGGTTGGCCAAAGACAGAACAGAGCTAGTCCCTATCTGGACTGCCTCCGAAATGGAGAGGAGTGTGGTGAGAAAGGGACTGCCCCTCAGGGGGCTGGAGCTTTGGTAGATGTATTTGGGGGGGGGGGCAGTTTCCATTGTGGCTGGGGGTGAGCAAAGGAGGTTACTGTCAACATGGACATGGGAATAGACCATTCCTGTACCTGGGACATTCTCTGCCCCTCCTCAGACTTTTTCCATTTGGGGATGTGTCAACAGCCATGGGATCTGGCACTGTTTGTGTGGTGACAAGTCAGACTGCGGGGGTAAATACTTCACCTGGTTCAGGAGAAGCCTAGGAGTCAGTCATTCTGTTTGGCCCAAGGCCAAGAGGGGCCCTTCCCCTTTCACCACTGTTAGGCCCTTTGCTGTTTATTCTTGGGATTTCTTTTGGTCTTCCACAGAGAACAGCAAAGAGATGTGGGAATTGGGTTATCAGTTTGTGTACTCTGCAGATTTTTCTGGAAGTACCTCTAGCTGCTGCTATTTGCCTCACCAGGTGTGGCCTCCCTGCCTTTTCAAGGATCAGCATCCACCCTGTCTGTGTCTGTGTTCCTGGTCTCCCAGCCTCTGCCTCCTTCCATCTCCTGATGAAGCCTCCTAGGGCAGACCATCCCCCTTGTTCCTGGATTTTTCATGCGCTCTCTGTTCCCCTTCTCCAGTATTTTTCTCTGCCACCTTGGATTATCTCTGTCCTCCTTATTTCTGTTAGCCATTCCTTATCTGCTCAGAGCCCTGGAGGGGAGGGGAGCTGAAATCTGTCATGGTACAGTAGTAGGAGGAGACTTTTGGTTATTTTTTTCCTCAACGTCCTTCACCCTTTCCTAGCTCTAAGACCACTGAGGTTTGGCACTGAAAAGCTTTTCACTATTTCCATCATATCTGTGCTATATCCCAGGAATTTCCTCATGGCCTGGTTACCTGACCCAGGTCCACCCAGTCACCCTGTCCAACATGAACTAACTGGCCAGGGCTGGATGACCAGGAGGCTAAGTTAGCCTCAGACCCCAGGGGAGGAAAAACTCAAGAGCTCCCTGAGCACAGGTTGAGATAGGGCTACAGCTGCCTTCCTCGGCTCGGAAGAGCCCGTGTCTCAGGCTTCTTGCAAGTGACAAAGAATGGAAAAATCCCAATTCTGATAGAAAATGTCTAAATGGGGTGGCGCCTGTGGCTCAGTGATTAGGCACCAGCCTCATATACTGAGGGTGGTGAGTTCGAACCCAGCCCTAAACAAAATGCAACAAAAAAATAGCCGAGCGTTGTGGCAGGCGCCTGTAGTCCCAGCTACTCAGGAGGCTGAGGCAAGAGAATCACCCGAGCCCAAGAACTGGAGGTTGCTGTGAGCTGTGATGCCATGGCACTCTACTGAGGGCAACAAAGTGAGACTCTCTCTCTAAAAAAAAAAAAGGTCTAAAGGACTAGGCTGTGTACCTCTCTGCACATCCTTGCCTGGGAGGGTGCAAATTTGAACCTACTGCACACATTAGGCTGTAGTGAATCACCCAGGCTCACACCAGCTTTCCGGTAAATCTTTAATATGTGCCTCTAGCCAACACGACCATGTGCTGCAGTCAGAAGTCCTCAGGCTTGGCCCTAGACGTCAGCATTTCACCTGTGGGCTGCCCCTGTGAGTGAGGAAGGAGGAGTCAGGCCCCAAGATGTCTCCACATTGGAGCCTGTCAGGCCAGACCTGGAAACTATGGGGTAAGGGTAGAGGCTAAATGTGTGGCCATCCCAGCATTCCCCACCACAGAAGACTAAGGATTCAGGATGGAAAGGGAGGGCATATGGAATAGCCCAGTGTCCTTCCTGTAGATTCCTTCCCCAGGAACATTCTTCCATTGGCTCCTAGAACATGGTGCACTGCCCCTGGCATGGGACTGCAAAGGTAGACACCCTCTGCCCCCAGGTTGGGAGAAGTGTTCTCATCCAGCAGAGCTGAAGTTCTGCCAGTTCCTGTCCCTGGGGAGCACTTGAGTTACCAGGGCTATAAGCTAAAATAAATCTTGCCTGAGGAGGGTCAAGGTCAGTGTTGTTGCCAGGGTAACAGATGTAGGCCAGTTGTTTGCAGGTTCTTCCTGGTACATAGCAGACCAAATTACCTGGCATTGATTCCCACCACACTCCACCCCCACACAGTCCCCAGGCTTTACCAGACCTCAGGTACCCATATCCTCCCTTCTGCATTTCCATTACCCAGCACTCAGAACTCCATGACACAAAGTGCTTTGGAGCTGGTATCTATGACATAATCTGTGATTCCATAAAGACTGGGGTGCTTCAAATTGGAAGCAGGAAGGACAAGGTATGAAGAGACCTCCTTGGGTAGCTTCGAATCAAGCCTGGAGGAGGAAAACTCTTAGGCCAGCAGCACACTAGGACACCTGGCATGTCCTGCTCCTTGAGGTGGCAGCAAGATGATATTCTTTTGTGTCCCTGCCACTTCACATACACATCGTGCCTGTATCAAGACCTTTACCCACACAGGGGACACCATCCTCTTTGGTGGCCATTTACAAACCCATTGTATACTTGCCTCTCCCTGGTCAACACTAATGGGCAGCTACTGTGCCCACCCCTGCCCCTGCACCACCTGAGCTCTGTGCCTTGGTGGAGCTTCAGCTCACCAGGAGACACCTGGAGCAGGCCTGGGGGCCCATCCTTGTAATGCTGGTAGATTTCCTACATTTCACTCTCACTGTGACCTTGGAAGAAGTGTGCAAGGACCCAAGCTCCTTGCACAAGCACACTGGCTTCCTAGAATGCCAGCTTACAAACAGGTCCCTTCCCCCAGGAAGTGAAGTGGGGGTGGGGAACCTCTGCCCTCCCCTGCTAGGGCTGTCCTGAACCCTAGACTAGAGTGAAAAAAAGAAGTAGGTTCCCTTGTTTCCATTCCTATTCTGTTGTGTCCCTTGCTTTCATTCCTGTTCTATCCTGTCCCTGACCTGAGAGAGAGCATCTCTCTGAATACCATCTTGAGCAGGAGCCACAGAGTTCCTCTTCTCTCCTAGACCCTCAGCGTTCGCCTTTAGGAATCCTTGCCTGGAGAGTGATATCAAGGTCCTCTGAGACCCCTCCATGTGTCACCTGCTGGTTTATCTTGCAGTGTGCCATCACCCATCCTATAAGTGAGTTGGTGGTCCTTGGATCAGAACTGAGGTGCAAAAACGTCCAATTCCCACTCCCATCTCAAACCTCTCAGGATGCAAGGAGCAAAGGGTACACCCCCCCCCCCCATCTGCACTTCTATGATCTGAGCCTTCAGCAGGTCCTGGGGTGGCATTTGGGAGCAATGGTGGTGAGGAAGCATTAAGAGCAAGAAGGCAACATGAGGGGATTGCCCCTGAGAAGTGGCCTTTTCCTCAGCAGAGTCTCAGGCAGGTATGGTCTATGAACAGGAACCAATCCGGAAGTTGATCCAAAAACATCTCTACCACCCCAAACTCAAGAAATGAAATCTCCAGCTCAGAAATCAATCCTACTCAATCCTCAGGGCATAGCTCCTGGGATTACTCTGATTACACTCACCTCACCCTGAGGCTTTTTCAGTTGGTTGCCCCGACCTGCGGTCTCCAGCCTGACCAGGAGTCCCCACACTCCTATCCCCATAAAAAGTCGGGGTGGAGGCCGCCTCTCCTGGACGTCCCAACTCCAACTCAGGCACCTGGGCGGTGCCATAGTTAACCTCAGGAGTGGGGATTCTGGGAGCGGCCAGCGGAGTTAGGGAGGGGAGCCGGCCAGATAAACCTCTGCAGCCTTAAGAGCCTGGGTGTCGCAGGCCGCCGGGCAACCACTGGAGCTCAAGCTGTGTGCAGACTCCTCAGACTTCAAGTTGGGAGCTGAGACCCTGGGCATCAAGACGGGTAGCAGACTGCCAGGTCACTGCTCTTCTTCCCTGGACCCGCTACGTCAGGTCCACCTCTGCTGGCCCCTCCCCGCGGCTCAGGGACGAATACCCAGCCGCCTCAGCCCCCTTCCTCCAGCCACTTTATTGCCTTCGGACGGGAACGAAGCTCGTAGGCAGCTGCCCCATTACAAGCCCAGAGTCCAAGTGCGCGAACTTGCCCCTCAGCCGGCCACTACCCTGGGCTTTCCCAGCGGACCTGAGGCGCTCTGGTCACCCGAGGAAGCAAAAGCTACTGCGCCGCCGCTTCCTCGCCCTGCGCACCAACCCGCCGCGCCTCAAGAGTTATGAAAGCAATGGCCAGGCGCAAGAAGCATTTCGGCGGCCACCGAGAATAGCCCTAGCGCCGCGTGAACATGGTGAGCGCTTGCACCCTTATTAGCAAGCAAGCGCGCGAACGCAAGCCAGCGCCAACTGATCGTCCTCTTACACTCACAGCAGTCTGGGAATGGCAGCGGCCAGTGATGCGAAGTAGCGGGCGTACTACAGCGCCCTACTGTAGACGGGCGCCGCCACCTGTGAGCCCCGGGCTGTAGGGGGTCAGGGAGATCGTAGGTTTGGTTTATTCCCAGCCTGTCTCTCCTCCAGGTCACTGAAAGTTCAAACATTAAACGTTCACACATCTTCAGTGCACAGTGACTCTAACCTCTCGGTCCGGTGCCCCCTGTGACCAGACCATTGTCTCCCTAAGTCAGAGTTCCCACGATTCTCTCCGTTCACGTCTGATCTATGAAGCTATGGCCCAAGGGGCTGGAGCGGACCTGAGGCCTGGGCAGTGGTGACTACTTCCCGTGTCTGGGTTCGGGGAGGCTTTGAGCCTGCTATGGAAGCCCCAGGGCAGGGCTTGAAGGACACCGGGGCATCACCGATACCTGCCCTGCGCCTGCGCCTGCCCCTGCTCAGTGTGGGCCAGGCAGACTCTTTCTTCCTGAATCTTGGTCTCTTGTTGCCCACGTGTATTGGGGAGTTGTGGCTGCAGGCGCCCGACCGTGGTGACCCCAAGCATTCATGGACAGTCCTGGGTGGCCTGGGTGTACCACTGCCCAGCGATCCCCCAAAGAGGGCCTACAAACTCTCTCTCCCCCAACCTTATGAAAACCGGCCTCCGCGGCCCAAGCAAGCAGCCTGAGCCGTGGAGGGCGCCTGGGTGAGAAGATCCAGCAAGCAACTCTCAGGGACCCAACAAGGATAGAGGTGTTTAGCATTGTGCTCTAAGGGGATGGATCGGCTGAGTACATAAACATGGGAGCCCATGGGGACCAGGGAAGCGGGCAGATACGTGGTGATAGCTTCCCCAGGCTTTGTCCAGCCACCGCCAGAGCCGCTCCTGCTCCCCACCAGCCGCTTCAGGATTAGGGGATACCAAATACGTGCCCAATGGATTCCTCTCCGCCAGGGTCTTTTTCTTTGAGCTCCCTGCCCCATTCCTACAAGTCTGGACCTGGGCTCCTAGGGGCCCGTAGCGTTGGGGGTAGCTGGGAACCTTTAGAGGCTGAGCCCTGTTCCCTGCCGCCGTCGGAGTGGTGGAGAAGTACAAGGGAATGTAGTACCAGGCCCCAGGCTGCGGAGGGTATTGACGACTGCCGGACCGGAGGCTCCAGACCGCCGCCTCTACTACTTTGGACCTGGTCGCTCCTCGTGAGGAGCGCGACATTGTCTCTAGGGTGGGCATGCTCCTCCCACATAGCTACTTGTGCATGGAGTTCTAGAACCTGCAGGAGGCGCCGGTGAGGAGACCCGGGCAGCCTGGTCCGGGTTAGTTAGCGGATGGAAGGGGAGGGGGGAGGGAAAGCAGGGCAGTGGTATTAATGTTCCCCACCCCCACAGCGGAGGATTCCAAGGCCCAAATACCCCTAGACGTGCGTCCCGCAGAGACGCTGAGCTCCCCCTTCCGGCCGCTGCTTGCTCTGTGCCTTCAGCCGTGGACACTAAGAAATCTTTAGTAGGAGGTTTTCCAAGTTAAATTCATTTTTAGGGAAGAAAATTCAAGAAACACCCCACCACCACCAAAACAAATCACCCCCAAAACTGTCAACTTCTGGGCTTTCTCAGCTGAAAGCCTGATTCTGTTTCACTGCAGAGTTCATGTACACTCACTTGAGCCTCCAATCAGCTTTGGCAGTGCCACCTTGTAATCAATGACATTTGTGTGGACCTGCCCCTCTCCCCACCACCTTTCAAGCGTCTTCCACGTGTCTCCTCTGAATTAAGGAACCAGCCCCATCCATCCCCAGAGCTGGAATCCTGGGGTTCCAGCACTAGAAAGATGGGGACACCAAGAATCTTATCACCAGTGCCTCCCAAAAGTAATGTGTTCCCCCTCCTTAGTTTGCTTCTCCCAGGGTCGGCCACGTGTTCGAGCAATTCTCCCTGCTCCTGGCCTGGCTGAGTTAATGGCTTCTCGCTTCCTACAGGTTCAGTTCCTCATTGCACTGTGGACCACCCAGCCACTCACTCATTAAGGAGCTCTGCTGGGTCTGGCTAAAAAAAACGCTTTAAGTCATTAATTCCCCCAGTGCACAGCAGGGGGTGGCCAGTGACGGACTTGAATTTGCCAGAGGCCAGCCAATGCCGTGGGAGAGGAAGAGAACCATCCCTGCCCCCATGCCCCACTCTGCCACCAGCCACCAGAGTCTGTTTTGCAAACACTGTTTTATTGTCAACAAAACCTGCCTGGAGCAGGGAGAGGAGGGGTCCACTCTGCCCTAGGAGAGCTATGGACAATGGGTGTCTGGGAACCGTGGGAGAGAGAGGTCAGTGCAGTGAGAACAACTAGGGCCACCACTGCTGCCTGGCTGGTCTGGCTGGCCAGAGATGGGGTCTGGAAGGCCAGCTGGGGCTGCAGGAGCTGATGAAGAGTTGGGTCTCGGCTCTCCCTGGCTCATCTGCAGCAAGCCGTTGAGAGCAATCAGCTCTGGCCCACTGAGCCAGGCAGTGGAGCAGCTCTGGGAACGGCTGGGGAGAACCCAGGGGGACATGACAGGGGGTGGGAGCAGCAGCTTCAGGGAACCCATCACCTGAGGAGAGAGGAGGGAAGCATTCCTGCCAGGCCTCTAGGAAGGAGGCTAGGGTGAGGCCAGCTGAAGAAAGAGCTCTCACCTGATGTGGGGCCTCAGACAGGTACAGGGGAACACGCTGCCCACAAGGCAGCAACGGGTCGCACAGAAAGACATCTTCTCGGCACATCACTGGGAGCCCTGGGGAGAAGAGACTTCTAGGGAAGGGCTAGGGCTTCTCCCCCAACCCCCTACCCCAGGGGTCAGCCCTGTTCCCCTTGGGGTTTGTTCAGTTTGGCTCCCAGCCTGAGGGCACCAGGGTGAGTACCTGTATCCTGTGCTGCCCCCTCTCCGTTTTGAGGCCCTGTTCCAGGGCTCATGAAGGTCCGAGGCCTGACACCCCTGCTGGAGGCTGCCTCATAGAGTGGCCAGAAGGAGGGATGACACAATGTACGGCCTGAGACAGAGGCGCCTGACCCACAGCTAGCCCCCTGAGGAGGAACAGGACAGGGCAATGAGGCCTTAGCCCTTCCCAAGAGGTCCCTGCCACATGAGCCAGAGCTCCCCCCAACTCACCCACACCAGCTGGGGTCCTGCTTTGGCCTGGTAGTTGGGGTCCCAGGGCGCTAGCAGAGTCATCCTTGAGGGAGCCACCTCCCGGATCATCTGGGGGGAAAGGGGAACTGGGGGACACTCAAAGGGATTAAAATAGGCTCAGAGGCAGTGAGAAGGTCTTAGTGCGATTAGAGGCAGCAGGCTGGGTCCTACCTGAGGATCTCGGGGAATGCTCAGTGTCCGGGATTAGACCCAGGTGGTGGCAGGGTGGTAACTGCTCTGTCTGTAGCTGCCCTCTCTGGGTCCAGGATGATCTGAGGGCCCGGGGCTGCGGGCTGGAGGGGGAGGCACTGAGATGCTCCAGTCAGGCGTCCACACTGCCCCATCCCCATCCAAGTATTTCCTGAAGCCCCGGGTTAAGACCATGGGTGCCTGGTTTGGGGGAGACTGCCCACATACCCTACCGTAAGGATAATGGAGTCTGCTCCACCGTAAGGGGCCAGCATAGAGAGCATAGAGGGCCCCCCAAAACGGATGTCCCCCAGCAGCGCCAGCCAAGCCCCTCACCTGTCCGGTGGGGGTGTTCCTGGCTCCCCGGGAGCTTCCTCTCCAGAGCTCCAGGCCTCGCCCTGGTCACTACCCTCCAAGGGGCCTGGCACCTCCTCTTCACCCATGCCCCACAGCGGAGGCGACCAGGGCAGCATGCCGCGTCACGGAGTGTGGGTGGTGCGGTCGTGCCCTCCCCACGTTCGGTAACCCACAGTGGCACTGCCCTGTCCCTGGCGTGAGCCCACCTTCAAGGGCCTCACCGAGATGCCGTCACTCGACCCGCGTCTCGCCCGCCACGTGGCACGCGGCCCCACCCCCACTGGGATACCGCGGGCGCCCCCTGGCAGCAGGGCGGAGAGTTCTGCATGTCTGGCTGTCCTTAGCCTGGAGGCCTGTGCAAGGCACAACAGAACTGGGTGCAACCCAATCTGAACCACTCCGCAAATCCCCTGCCCACTCACAGATACACTCACACCTGAGGGCCACCTAGAGGGCGGCTGGCTATTTATTGTGCTTGACAATACATATGCCAGGCCTTCCACCCAGACCCTCAGCTGCCCAGGGAGGGCCAGCACAGCAGGCTGCTGGGGCCCTGGGCTCAGGGCTAGGCCAGAGGCCACCCTCACCCAGTCCTTGTCAGAGGGCAGAGCCCAGGCACATCTTCCGTTCACGGAGTCTGGGCGGTGGGGCCCTGTGGCCTATCGCCACCCCTAAGGCCGTTCCAGCAGTGCGTGGACAACAGCAGCGATGTGGGGGAGGCCCCTTCCCGGGGCCCCCTCCTCTTCCAGGATGTGGTAGGGCTGGCACAGGGACTCCTGGGGGGAGGGGCCCAGGTTAAGTACCCCCTTGTCACTCCCTTCACTTGCTTTCCCTGCCCTGGCAAGGTGTAGGAGGTGAAGATTAGGCACATCCTGGGCAGACACTGTGCACCCAGGATTTGAGGATGAGATGCAAGGAAGCTGCCAGAGGATTTAACAATAGGGAGATGACATAGGGGTCCAGGCTCAGGGGCCTGTCATTCCCAGAGGGAGATGCTGGAGCAGGCAGGCTGACACATAGACTCCTGTCAGGGCCACTGCTGGGGCCAGCGACAACAGGAGCAGACACAAACAACACACACAGAGGCTGCCACAGTCTGTACAGTTTATACACAGAGACAAGGACCCACCCAGCCTGGACCCTGCATCCCTACAAATATAGAGTTCTCTCTACAAAACAGAGATAATTTAGCTCCCTGGGGCAGTGTGGGGGGAGGTGAAGGGGAAGGGCACAACAGGAAGGGAGAGAGTCAAGCTCCTGACACCCCTCTGGGAGAGCAAGTGCAGAAACCAGTGCCATGAATCAACACTACTAAGGATGGGGGCCCCTGGGAGCTGAGGAGGGAGGCCAGAGGCTGGGGGCCCAGGGTCTGGGAGTACCAGAGTGGGGCCTCTGACGTCAGTGTCTGTGAAGGGGGTACACTAGTGTCTTTGGTAGGGGCTGAAGGCACCACTGGTGGGGGTGAGGTTGAGCAGGAGTCTTATAAATAGAAATAGGAGGGGAAAGGATGGGGGGAGGGGTGACTTCGGGTCCTAGGAACCCAGGAGCCGAGTGTAGATGACATAGAGCAGCAGCATGAGGACCACGTAGAAGAAGATGAAGCCACTCAGACCAGAGGGGGGCCAGAGGGGTGGGGGAGCTTTGCCTCCCACCCGCTTCACGACCTCCAGTGCAGTCTGCAGCCCCTGGGCGGTACCCTGGAGGAGATCTGAGGGCGAGCACAGGTCAGCCTGGGGAGGGAGAGTAGGGTAGATGGACAAGGACAAAGGACAGACGTCAGCAGCAGCAGGAAGACAATCTTTCCCAACCCCGGTTCTCATGTGCCAGGGCCAGACCCACACCAACATGCAGGCATGCAGGACAGGGGCCATGTGAAGGGGGATGGAGGGCAGGGTGCATGCAGGGCAGGGGCATGCTGACATGCATATTCCTGGGAGCAGACCCATGAAAGGAACCCCACCATCTATGCAAAGTGCTCAGCTGAGCCCAGGATGCTGCCACTCTTTAGAGAACAGTCCCCATACCTCAGGCACCCCCATTTTTCGACAAGCTTCTAAGAAACTCTCCACATTCTTCCGAGACTTGAGGGCACTGAGTTTTGGCTGGGGGTGGGTAAGAAAAGAAGGTAAGAGGAAAGGCCACAGGCAACCTCTGTTGTATCCCCTACTTTCTGCCTTGCCCCCTACTGACCACAGCGGGTGAAGGCACATGAATGAAGGGCACAGAGCGGGGCTGCAGCTGATTGGCCAGCTGACAGAGGATGACCCCATTGGCCAGAGCCTCAGCCAGGTCCTCAGGCAGGGGCCGCTGCAGCTGTGACTCAAGGACCTGAGAGGCAGGGGAGAGGAAGGAGCAAGTCAGGGATGACAGGGAACTTGGGCCTGCTCCTTTCCATCCTCAGGGGAAGTACTAGGGAGCAAAGAAGACGTTGAGGGAGGCCTGGATCCTGAGGAAGGAAACCCAGAGGCTCCAGGCAGATCCCAGGCCCCTGTCCACACAGATCCCACCTCTGCTTACTTGGCGCAGCTGAGCCATTAATTCTTTCTCATCTGGAACCTGGGGGGAAGGCCGAGTCCTCAAGACAGAGTCTGGTGAGGAAGGGCCTAGGAGGAAAGGGGAGCACAGGAGTGTCTCTATGGACTCCATGGACTTTGTGACTGGGTATCCATGGTCTGGCACCCACACCTCCTGCCTGTCTGCTTATGAGATTTTCAACACAAAGGGACAACAGACCTAGAGAGTTCCCAGGGCAAAGGGTGACACAACCCAGCCATTAGTCCTGGTTAGTACTGGGTCAATGCTAGAAAGGTGGAGAGACGCACCTGAGCCACTCTGAGAGGCGGAACGGAAGAGGAAGCTGTTTGGTCTCTGAATGGAGCCAAGTGGCCGGGGAGCAGGTGCTATTGCTGGGGGCCAGAGCCAGGGACAAGGCAAGTGAAAGAGACACCTATTCAACATCCCACTCTTTCCTCAAGCCACGAGGTCCCAACAAGCCCTCACCTACACACAGATTCCCATTCTCTTCCCAAAGCCCTGTCCCACCTGGTCCAGCTACAGGAAGGGGCTCCAGGGAGGTGGAGGCAGGGGTGGTGGTTCCCTGTCCCCCTGCAGCTCCCAGTTGGGTACCACTGAACTTTGACATGCCACTGAGAAAAAACAGGAGGGAATTAGAGAGGGTAATCAGGGAAGGGGGTGCAAGGAAACAACTTGGACAGGAAACTTACTTGTATATGGCTTGAGTAGACAAGGCTGCAGCTCCTCCTCCTGTAGTCCTGGTCCCCAGCTTCAAAAAACTGCAACAGCAAGGAAAAATGGAGTCAGCATGCCCTACAGGGCCACCACCCCTAGGGCAAAACAACTCAGGAAGGGCCCGTTGCCATGCATTTCCTGGGCCCACCATCTAGCAACAGCCCCACCTAGACTGTGCCCCCACCTGTCCTTCCTGGGTGCACCCCACGCTCCGCTCTGCAGCTGCTGTCGCCGCTCTCGCTCCTGCCAAAGCTGCAAGGTGTCTGGGCGCCGCCGTTCCTCCCCTGCTGGCTCCTCTCGCCTGAGAATCAAGACAGGAGAGGGGTAGACCCCAAGGTGAGAGGAAGGAGAGGTCCAGCAGGGGCAGAGGAGGGATAGTGGAGTCAGATAAGATAAGAGGGTTCTGGGGTACCTGCTGCTTGGTGCCCTCTCCCCATCCCCTGTCACAGGGCTTAATTCAGGTGGCTGCTGCTCCTGAAGAGAGAACAGCAGAGAGACTAAGGGAAGGCCTGTGCCCTCACACCTGCACGGTTCCTCCCTCCAACTCCCTCCCTCCTGGCAGAAACAGCAGCATCCTCACCTCAGCAGCAGCTCGCTCTTCATCCTCTCCAGGGATGTGGCTGTCAATGAAGTCAATCTGCTCAGGGTCTCCATCAGCTAGAAAGGCCAGGGCGCATGTCAGCAAGCAGGAGGCATCAGGCCTTCATCCACCATTCCCCTCCCTCACTGACTCCTATACTCACCAGCACCATCCTCCCTCCTTTCTCTGGGCCCCCTAGGCTCCCGGGCCAGCTCTGAGATCCGAAATGACAGCTCAGAAAACTCATCTGTTGACTGTAAGAGCGAAAATGCTGACATGGGAGACGCCTCTCTGTAGGGCTGGAGCTTGCAGGATTTCAGGGTCTACAGAGTCCCTGTGTGGGACTGAGACTGGGGTCTGTGGCTAAACCAGCCCTTCCCCAGGACACTGGGGGAAAGAAGGTAGGAAGAGGGCAGCTCCAGCCACCATCTGACACTCTGGGGTTCAGAGGTAACAGGCAAAAGGTCCCTAAGTCAGAGCTCCTTTACCAGGAGTGATATCCCAATCTCTTGGAATGGAGGCCCTTACCTCATTTCCAGACCACCTCTTGCTGCCACTGTCAACACTGTGGAAGCCTGAGTCCAGCCCACCATCATATCGACGTCCTGGAAATAGATCCTCAGCAGGGCTGGGGCCAGCCAAGGAGATATGGTCAGTCCTATACTGGGCAGCAAGTCCCCTCTTCCTCCCCTCAGAAACCAGGGTCCCTGGTGTCAGGAAGGAGAATTAAATATGCAGGTGCTTCTTTCCATCACACCAAGGACTTACCAGGGACTAAAAATTGGGGGCCGGGAAGGGGCTAAGTCCCCCAGTGCAGACCCACGCTGCCCAGCCTCTGTTGACAAGTATTTGAAGATATGAAGTTTCCCCTTCAGGCAGATCTGTGTGTGAGGAGGGACACACCAGGGAGTGAGGGGAAAGAGGGTGGCTCCCCAGATCCTGCTTGGCTACCAAAGGGACCCATCCTCACTCCTGCCCAACCTCATCCCTGTCCCTGTGGTCCACCTAGGCCCACACCTCACCTGGGCAGGTGGGCTTTGCAGGGGGTTGCTGTCCAATAGAATGACCTGCAGGTGCCTGAGGCGGCAGAAGGAGACCGGGATGCAGGAGACACGGTTACAGGAGAAATCCAGGCGGACAAGAGGAAGGTCTCCCAGCTCTGGGGGTTGGGTGAGAGAAGAGTCAGGGGCATGCCCAAGGAGGTGCCTTTGCTGACCTCCTCACCCTCTGCTCTGGCCAATTGTTCACCCCTGGGCCCATCACAGCCTCTTCCCTGAGTGCCTCAGGTCATACCCTCTCTCTTCACTCAGACACAGGCTACCTTCTGAGCTGTGCTCCCTGAGAGGGTCCTCCAGACTTCAGCTCCTGCCTGGCCCACACACATTCCTCACCTGCCCACTCCACACTTCAGCCAATCCTTCCTTCTCAAATGACAGCACACGACATAAACCAGACTGTGACACCCACTGCTCAAACACCTCCCATGACCTTCCTGGCTGCTAAGTTTGGGTAGGATATGCCCAGTTCAGAAGCATCCAGTCCCAACTGCCCTGCACTTACCCGACCCTACATCCTGGGCAAGGCTCTGCCTGTCCACAGTGAAGGACACCTTTTGCCAGTTCTCAAAGAGGCACAAATAGATTTGTGGTGGCCTTAGACACCATAAAAGTCACAGTTCCCAAGCCCAGTGTGGTCAAAGTTTTGATAACCTGGCTGTACTCATATTTTCCTTAACTGCCCACTCCTTCAGTCCCTCAGCTTCTGGGCCTTTCAAAAAAAAAAAAAAAATGTTTATTTATAACTCTCAGCCCCCTTCTTTTTCTGAGACAGTCTCTGTCACCCTGGGTGCAGTGCTATGGCATCAGCCTAGCTCAAGCAACATCAAACTCAGGCTCAAGAGATCCTCTTGCCTCAGCCTCTGAGTAGCTGGGACTATAGGCACCTGCCACTATGCCCAGCTAGTTTTTTCTATTTTTAGTAGAGATGAGGTCTCCCTCTTGCTTTAGCTCTTCCCTGAATTGAAGCAGTCCACCAGCCTCAGCCTCCCAGAGTGCTAGGATTACAGGTGTGAATCACCATACCTGGTCATTTGTTCCTCTTTACTTGGAAGGAAGAGGACTGGTACAGGAAGGGGTGGGAGAAAGGCAAAAAACCAATTACCACCTGACTTCTCTCTTGTTCTTCAAACCAAGTTCACCTCTTTTTTTTTCTTTTCTTTTCTTTCCTTTCTTTTTTTTTTTTTTTTTAGAGATAGTCTTACTTTATCGCCCTCGGTAGAGTGCCATGGAATCACAGCTCATTGCCACCTCCAACTCATGGGCTTAGGTGATTCTCCTGCCTCAGCCTCCCGAGTATCTGGGATACAGGCGCCCACCACAACACTCGGCTATTTTTTGATGCAGTTTGGCTGGGGCCGAGTTTGAACCCACCACCCTCAGTATATGGGGTCGGCGCCCTACTCACTGAGCCACAGGCACCACCTTTTTTTTTTTTTTTTTTTTTTTTTGAGACAGAGTCTTACTTTGTCACCCTCAGTAGAGTACTGTGGTGTCAAAACTTACAGCAACCTCAAAGTCATGGACTCAAGCAATTCTCTTGCTTTAGCCTCCTGGGCAGCTGAGACTACAGGCGCCCACAACAACGCCCAACTATTTTTAGAGACGGAGTCTTGCTCTTGCTCAGGCTGGTCTCGAACATGTGATCTTAGGCAATCCACCCACTTTGGCCTCCCACAGTGGTAGGATTACAGGTGTGACCCCCACCCCTTTTTTCTTTTGAGATATCATCATAGCTCACTGCAACCTCCAACTCCCAGGCTTAAAGGATCCTCTGTTTCACCCTTTCAAGTAGCTGGGACCAAGGGTGCACGCCACCATGCCTATTTATTTTTTGTAGGGACAGGTCTTACTATGTTGCCCAGGCTGGTCTCAAACTCCTGGCTTCAAAGTAATGTTCCTAGCTTGGCCTCCCAAAGTAGTGGGATTATAGACATGAGCAACCATGCCTGGCCTACAAAATCATTCTCTTCCTGGGTTGGGGAACCTGTGGCCTTGGGGCCACATATAACCTTCTGGATTCTTGAGTGTGGCCTTTTGACTAAACTCAAATTTTATACAACAAATCCTTTTAATAAAGGGATTTGTTCTGTGCAGTTTGGAATCAGTTGAGGAGCTGTACAGGTCCTTCTCAACTAACCCTAGTCTGCCTTTCTAGCCACATTCCTGCTGGACTGTGTTCCCTCCCACCTCCACACTGCTCACATGGTGGCTCCTCTGTCTGAATGTGGAAGGCTGGAAACATTTTCAAAGGCTAGATCCTGCTGCACCTGCACCTGCACCTCCAGGTAGTTTTCTCTAGGTTCCCCAGACAGAGCCAGTGCTGCCTTCCTTCTAGCTGTCAGGGCTCCTTAAACATCCCACTCTAGCACTTCCCTCTAAATGTCTTTCTCTTCCCCATGAAGCCATTAAATCCTTAAGAGACAGCCCTAGATCTTGTCACACTACCCACATCCATCCACCTAAAACACAGGAAGCACAAACACAAAAACTAAAATACAGGAGGCACAGGCAGAGAAAAACAAGGCTGGCTGAATAAAAGGTATGCCTGCTTTGGAGCAGAGGCTATCAAACGTTGGTGCATAGCAAATTAGCTTCTTAAATAGGGCTGCTTGACCTCCAGCCTGTGACCTCAGAATCTCTGGCAAGGAGTTGAAGGGCTCCAGCTGACTCAGGTGTTTCAGGGTTCCTGCTACAGTGAGAGTGATCTTGGTGACTATGAAGGCCCCTTTCAACCTTGAGATTCTACCTGGAGCTGATGCACTTACCTATTCCTGTTTTTGTGCCAGTTCCATTTCTCAAATAGAGCTAAAAATCCATGCCTTGCCAGCTTCAGAGGATTATGAGGGTGAAGATCAAATATGACCGGCAGGTATCTGTAGTCCCAGCTACTTGAGAGATTGAAGCAAGGGAATCACTTGAGCCCTAAGAATTTGAGGTTGCTGTGAGCTATGATGCTCTACTCAGGGTGACAGAGACTCTGCCTCAAAAAAAAGATCACATATGATCATTTATAGTTTGTTTTATATACTGCAAAACTCTGGGCAACTAGGGCAGGACTCTTCTTTGAAGATTCCTTGCCTGTGACTCTCTCAAGGAGATACACTGTAGGGCTGGACACAGTGGCTCATGCCTGTAAACTCAGTACCTGGGAGATCAAGGCGGGTGGATTCCCTGAGTTCACGAGTTTGAAACCAGCCTGGGACAGAATGAGACCTCGCTCTAAAAATAGCCAGGTGTTATGGCAGGTGCCTACAGTCCCAGCTACATAGAAGGCTGAGGCAAGAGAATCACTTAAGCCCAGGAGTTTGAGGTTACTGTGAGCTTTGACCCCACTGCACTATACCAAGGATAACAAATAACTGTCTCAAAAAAAAAAAAAAAAGAAAGAAAAAGGAGCTACATTATCAAGTGAATGTTTATGTCCCCCCAAAATTCATGTTGAAATCCTAACCGTCAGGTGATAGTATTAGGAGGCAGAGCCTTTGGGAGGTAATTTAGGTCACAAGAGTAAACCCTCATGAATAAGATCAGTGCCCTTAAAGAGAAGCCAGAGATTATCCCTGCTCTCTACCATGTGAGAATATGATGAGAAGTCAGCTTTCTGCAGCTCAGAAGAGAACCCAGACATAGCAGCAACCCGATCTTGGACTTGCAGCCAACAGAACTGAGAGAAATAAATTCCTGTTGTTTATAAGCCATTCAGTCTATGGTATTTTTGCTATAGCTGCCTGAGCTAAGACGAATACACATACACCTCTCTAGTTCTTCACTTTTCTCACCATCAGGCAAGGTGCTGAGCTGGTTCCTCCGAACATTGAGATCTCGCAGGGAGGAGAGGCTACACAGCTCTGTGGGGAGGGACTGCAACTCATTGCTGCTCACATCCTAAAATTGGGAAAGCAGGTCTTCATAAGACCAGGGTCATCAGAAACTGTTCCTGTTTCTGGCCACCTGCTTTTAGTCCGGGCCTTTCCCCAGCCTCCCCCCAAAAGGTCCCTGGTGCCTGACTCAATATTCCCTTTTCTCGCCCCATTTCCCATCCTCACAAGCTGTCTCAGGCTTCCCAAGGCACCAATGTCAGGAGGCAGCACTCCCAGCTTGTTGTTGCTGACAATGAGTACCCGCAGGGGCAGCTGGCAGATGTAGGGTGGCAGCGATGACAGCTGGTTTCGGCTGTGGAAGGGAGAAAGGCAGTGGGTTGGCTACCCCAGGCACAGCATCCCAGCACTGCTCTCCTCCCAGAACTGCTGGTTACAGTATTTTGGTAATTGAGGCTAAGAAACTCAAGCTCCCCTCTCTCCCTGGCTCTGCCTCCCTACCTGAGGTTGAGGTAGGTGAGGGCTGTGAGATTCCCCAAGGCCGGATTCAGGCATCGCAGGCAGTTGTGGTAGAGGCTCAGGCCCTCCAAGGACACCAGTTGGCATGCTGCCTCAGGCACCTCGGGAAACCGGTTCCGGGACAGGTCTAGGGGAAGCAAATGTCAGAGGAGAGTTGGGGAAAGGCCCAGCTCTAGAAAGAAAGACCTTGAATCCCCTTGAGCTAGCAGCCCAGCTCCTTACCCCAGCAGCTCTAAAGAATCAGGACTATAAACCTGGGTTCCCAGGAAAGATAAAGAAGACTTCTGCAAATTGGAGCACATTCTAAGCAAGACCAGAATGGCAAAGGGAAGACAAAGGTCTTAAAGTTACTGAGTTGGAGCCCAGACTTAGGTGTAAGGGAGCCATGAACGCTACCTTCAAATGTGCAAATAAAGAGGTATCCTAGAAGAGTGGCTAGATTCTATAATTCTTATAGTTCCTGTTGTTCTGAGATGCCAGGAGAGGTGGAAGGCAAAAAGTCATAGGAGAGAGTCAGCACCCATAAAATAGCAAGGTGATAGGCTGGGCGTCTCCAGGAGAGAATATGTGGAAACTCCTTCGATGATGACCACTGGGAAAACCCATGCCTCCTCAAGGGCTCTAACTCCCCTACCTCAACTTATCAACATGAGAGAGAAACCAGACCCTATGAATAGCAATCTAGGTGCAAGGGACTATGAAGTTAAAGATCTCCAAAAACTGGGAGGGAAAGGCAGAAAAACCAAGTTGGTGATGGGAGCTGGTATCCTCAGGTCCCTCCCATCTTGGTTCCCTTGTGCCAGGACTGGCCTCCTCCCCACCTTCTTCCAGCCCCACTGGCCTTCCTCTACTTGCTCTCTTACTGACCCAGACTTCAAGAGATCAGCACCTTTGGAAAAAGGAGAGGATGAACAGCCATCGCAGTACATTGAGCTCCATAGAGACAGCACGGGGCAAGCTGAGAGCCAGACGGGCACTGGGCGACCCTATGCCTCGCTGAGGAAAAATAACTAAACATGGGCAAAGGAGATCCTGAGAAGCCAAGAGGCTGCATTCTCCGTGCAAACTTGATGGGAGGAGCACAAGAAGCGCCCCCCAGATGCTTCAGTCAACTTCTCAGAGTTTTCTAAGAAGTGCTCAGAGAGGTGGAAGACAATGTCTACTAAAGAAAAAGGAAAATATGAAGATATGGCAAAGGCGGACAAGGCCCGTTATGAAAGAGAAATAAAAACCTATATATCCCTCCTAAAGGCGAAACAAAAAAGAAGTTCAAGGATCCCAATGCACCCAAGAGGCCTCCTTTGGCCTTTTTCTTGTTCTGTTCTGAGTATAACCCAAAAATCAAAGGAGAACATCGCGGCCTATCCATTGGTGATGTTGCAAAGAAACAGAGAGATATGGAATAACACTGCTGCGGATGACAAGCAGCCTTATGAAAAGAAGGCTGCAAAGCTGAAGGAAAAATATGAAAAAGATATTGCTGCATACTGAGCTAAAGGAAAGCCTGAAGGAGCAAAAAAGGGAGTCGTCAAGGCTGAAAAAAACAAGAAAAAGAAGGAAAAGGAGGAAGATGAAGAGGATGAAGAGGAAGATGGAGAAGATGAAGATGATAAAGATGATGATGAATATGTTGGTTCTAGCGCAGTTTTTTTCTTGTCTATAAAGCATTTAACCCTCCTGTACACAACTCACTCTTTTTAAACAAAAAAACTGAAATGTAAGGCTGTGTAAGATTTGTTTTTAAACTGTACAGTGTCTTTTTTTGTATAGTTAACACACTACCGAACGTGTCTTTAGATAGCCCTGTCCTGGTGGTATTTTCAATAGCCACTAACCTTGCCTGGTACAGTATGGGGGTTGTAAATTGGCATGGAAATTTAAAGCAGGTTCTTGTTGGTGCACAGCATAAATTAGTTATATATGGGAATGGTAGTTTTTTCATCTTCAGTTGTCTCTGATGCAGCTTATACGAAATAATTGTTCTGTTAACTGAATACCACTCTGTAATTGCAAAAAAAAACAAGTTGTAGCTGTTTTGTTGACATTCTGAATGCTTCTAAGTAAATA
>CAUYON010171161.1:0-25586 GCA_963573935.1 Arctocebus calabarensis
GCAGAGGCAAGAGACTCGCTGGAGCCCAGGAATTGGAGGTTGCTGTGAACTGTGATGCTACAGCACTCTATCCAGGGTGACAGCTTGAGGTTCTGTCTCAAAAAAAAAAAAAAGTTTTCTTCCTTCCGACTCGCCCCTCCAAGGGACACCTTGAAGTCCCCTTCAAAGCTGAACATCTTTACAATTTATCCCATCGGGGAGCGCCAGGCCGAGCAGCCGTGCAGGGTGCCGGCTCAGAGCCCGCCCGGCCAGGGGCAGCGCGACCAGGCGGCAGCCGGAGGCGACCTTGCCCGCGCCGCGCTCTGCCCTCCCGGCCCTGCCCGGCGCAGGGGCGGCGACAACGGAGGGGCGGCCCTACCTCGCCGCTCCTTATCCACGCCTCCCGCTGCTGCGGCCGCGGCCTGGAGCACCCGGCGGGCCGCGTACTCCACGCCCGCTCCGGGAGCAGCCACCTCGGGAGAATTTATTAAATGTTTAGTTAACTAAATTTTGTCAGGTGGCCATGATCCCCCCCGCCTCTTTTTTTAATAGATAACAAAATTGAGATACAAGGTCATGTAACAAGTTAGTACAGAGGTTCTCAACCTGTGGTTCACAACCCCTTTGTAACAATAAAAATAACATCCTGCATATCAGATATTTATGTTACGATTCATAACAGCAGCAAAATTACAGTTATGAAGTAGCAACATAAATAATTTTATGGTTGGGGGTCACTACAACATAAGGAACCGTAAAGGGTCCCGTCATTTGGACATAAAGGGTCCTGTCATTTGGAAGGTTGAGAACCACTGGATTAGTAGTAGGGTCAGGATTTGACCAACAGGTAGTTTGTTTCCAAGTAAAGAGCCAAGATGGGAAAACATCAGGCCAGAGGAATTGAGGGAAATCTCTGTATAGGCAGCCCTGGAACTGAGTTAGATGGATGGGAAAGAGCAGCTTTTGGAATGGTATGGGGGTGGGCTTTAGGGAGAGGGAACCAGGTACATGAAGGTCTAGAGTCAAAATAAGCCAGCTTGTTTGAGAAAACAGCAAGAAAGTGAACATGATATAAGATGAGGTCTGAGAGACTAGCAGGGCCAGGTGAAATTGATATTAATTCTGAGTGCAGTTATAAGCTGTGGAAGGTTTTAGGTAGAAGAGCCATGTACTCTGATACGCAATTTAAAATATCTTGAATGGCATAATGTATGCTAGTCTTTCCCAGACAGGATTTTCAGTGAAGGTTGTTTCCATCGTCCAAATTGTTTTCATTACTATAAAATCTCAGAGCCTTTAATGGGCACTGTGCTTTGCAGCTCTTAAAGCAAGGGATGTCTTATATAATATGGAATATCTCCCAAGCTCTTTTGACCTGTGAACCATTTTTAGGGAAGCATCTTGGGGAACTAGTGGAGGGACTTACTTTAATGAACTTTGAGGCTTGCTAACAGGACTATCCGATAGTTTTCAATTTGGCCATCCCAGATCCTCTATTTGGGCATCATTTACTAGTGAATGGACTTTGTTAGTACATTCACTTGCCTCTGTGTCTTGAATTCCTAATAAAGTCAGAAGAAGGTCATGGATAGTCTACAGTCCAAAGAACCATCTCTTTGATCATTATTAGGACTTAAATTTATTTGGAAAATCAGACTCAGAGCAGAGTTACTCTGCTTTTCTGTTTTATATTTCTTCCTAGTTGTACTGAATAAGGAGCATTGTCTCTGCCAAGAGACAGAAACAGGGGAGTGGCTTATTGAGATTGGGGGGGGGGTGTCTCCATGTCAGAACACCCTAAGGGTACATGAAATCTCAGCTTCTTAATTCTTCAGACTAAGTGGGACTTGGAGAGCTCATTGATCTCACTATGGGGATGGTGTACTCCCAAGAGTTTAGAAGGGTCCTACTGAGTGTTTTGTTGTTACTATATTGATGAGTGGCTCATGGCCAGCAGTTTGAGTGAAAATGAGTTTAGGTTCTTTGTGGCTTCCATGGGCAGATTTCCTTCTTTGTGCTGTGAAAAGTAGGATCATGAGGTTGACTCTGCTGTCAACCCTCTCTCTGTGTTGTCACAAAGCTGACTTCCCTTATCACTTGCTTCTGGGGAAGAGGAAACATCTCTTTTCATTAAAGTGACCTTTAGTTTTAAAAAATCAACATTGCAGCAACAGACATTCTGGCTTGGTGATGAGCTGGCGTATAGGCTTGGGGCGGATGGGAACTTGGAGCATGGTGCCAGGCCCAGGTGCTTGGGGAAAAGATCCCCAACACAGGAGTGCTGTCAGCCTATTTGGGCACCTTTTTCAGGCAGTCCCTGAAATTTGCTGGGAGGAGATCAGCACTTCTCACTCAGAGGAGAATTGTTCTCAGGTGTTATCTTTGAGAGACTCAAGGAGATTTTCAAAGTGATCCAGGCCCCATCTTACTGGCTTAGCCAAAAATCTTCCCTTCCTATTTAAGTAACACCCTTCCTGGCCCCATACCTTTTGGTTGATTATTGTGGTACATTTAAAGGTAATGGAAATGGAATTTGAATATGAAATATGTCATCTTCAGTTTGTGGAGTTCTGGACAGTGGTGAAATTAGAACTTTTTGAATTGGTAATACGTTCTTTTGGTGCAAAAAAAGAAAAATGAGTATAAAGAGGCACACAGCAAAGTCTTGGTCGCCCTGTCCCCTACACTATTTCCTACCCCTACCCCCATAGACATAATCACTTTTATTAGTTTCTCATATATCTTTACAGAGCAGACTTTATTTGTGCAGATACATGTCAATGTGACTACATATTCTTACTTTGCCTCTTTATACAAAATAAATTACTAGATCAGGCACGGTGACTAAGACCTGTAATACTAGCACTCTAGGAGGCCGAGGACGGTGGATTGCTTGAGCTCATGAGTTCAAGACCAGCCTGAGCAAAAGCAAGACCTTGTCTAAAGATAGAAAAACTGAGCCAAGAGGATGGCTTCAGCCCAAGAGTTGGAGGTTGCTGTGAGCTATGATGCCACCCAGGGTGATAGCTTGAGAATCTGTCTCAAAAAAAAAAGAAAGAAACTAAAATGAATTACTTAAAAGAGTTTTTTAAAAAGGAACTAGTAGGATAGCACCTGTGGCTCAAGGAGTAGGGCGCTGGCCCCATATAAAAAACTGCAAAATAAAATAAAATAAAAGGAACTAGTAATGGTCTCCCAGGAGAGATCCACATCCTTTCTTCTTTGGAAACCTTTTTCTTTCCCCAGGAGTTGGTTCCAGGGAGCCTGGTCCTTAGACCTGGCTTTCTGAGCCACCTGGTGGCCATGAGGAGCCACTTCCCAGCGAGCAGCAGTACCTGGATAAAGCAAGCGCTTTAGAGCAGGGCTTCTCACCAGCACCCTGGCTAATGCCCCTAATCTTAACACTCTGGGAATTCAAGTTGAGTGGTTTGCTTGAGCCCTAGAGTTCAAGCCTGAGCAAGAGCAAAACCCTGTCCCTACTAAAAATATTGCTGGGTGTTATGGCGGGTGCCTGTAGTCCCAACTACTTGGAAGGCTGAAACAAGAAGAGCTCATGATCCCAAGAGTTTGAGGAGGCTGTGAACTTTGTCACCACAGGACTCTACCCAGGGCAACTGTTGAAAAAAAAAAAAAAAAAAAAAAAAAATTTGAGCCAGGCTTCTCTAGCATGCCTGGACCCAGGAATCACCAGGGAGCCTGGTTGCTGACAGATCTGATGAAATTGGTCTGGGGTGGGGCCCAGAACGCAGCATGTCTAACAAACCTCTCAAATAATGACAGGTGTTTGCTCTGCTCTTGAGGTGGGGGGGGGGGCAAATAGAGCCCATCTTCCCGATCTGGGCCCCATATTAGAATCTTCTGGAGAAATGTAGAAATTACTAGTATTTGCTCCCACTTCCCCCAGAGATTCTAGAGCAGTAGTTCTCAATCTTCCTAATGCTGCAGTGTATTTTCATTGTTAAAAAGGGGTCTCGACCCACAGGTTGAGAACCACTGCTCTAGAGTAATTGGTGTGGGTGTAGGTGCAGCTCCAGCTGCGCAGGTGACTCTGAGGTATGGTGAATGGAGGTGCAAATGCTCATTGTCATTAATTCCTTTTATTAGTAACTATGGTTCTTTAAAAGCATCTGGAAAGCACTTTGGCAGCAGTCTAGGCCACCTCTCTCTTGAAAGATAAGGAAATAGAACCCCAGCTAGAATAGTAACTGGGTCAACCAAGGCTATTCCATTAAGTCAAGATCAAGGCAGGCTTAGCACCGGCCTTCTAGTCAGGCTATTTTCTATTTTGCCACCTTGGTATTAGTACTGTCACATTTCAAAATCAGAGCTAAAATAAAAGGAGGGTCTCCCTGATCTGACTATTTAAGCAGCTCCCTCAGTCCTAAATAAATACCTTGCCCAGACATTATGAACAGAATACATTGTTACAACACTGTGACTGAAAATCCCTGAGATTTCTGAGGCTTTATTCCTTTGTGCAGTCTTTAAGGCCAATAGTTAGGACCCAGCAGTTGCTGTTAATTAGCTGTGCCCTTCCCTTTTCTTCATTCCTTCCTGAATTCCCTCATGTTTATTGAGTGTCTTCTATATTTCTGACATTGTGCTGGCACTAGGCTATAGTGATAAAATTAAGATGTGGATAGTTCTGGCTGCAAAGGAGTTTGTGATTACCCATCACACATTGAAACCACCCGAAGCCTTACAAAGTCTAAAAACAGACAGTGTGAGTCCTTGAGGAAATAAGCAAGTTGGGATGTTTAGAGCAGATTACCTAAGGAAGTGACGATGAACAGAAACTTAATGGATGAGCAGAAGTAAGTCACGGTATTTTCCTGGAATATATGGAAGAACAGTGGCTAGAAGCAGGCAGCTGGAGTAGAAGGTAGAGCAAGAAGCTGGGGTGTAGCAGAGGAGAGATGCACATACCATCCCCTACTGCCCCGGTAGGCATTCAGGAATTTAAAGGCATTCGGGAAGAGACAGGATTGGCTTTGTATTTCAGAGCAATCATTCTGATGCAGGGTCAGAGGGAAAGGGGTGCCTATTTGAAAGTCTTCATGAATGGCTATGGTGAATATCACTTACTATCTTCTCCCATTTTTCAGGAAAATCCCACCAATGTCTAGTACCACAACACCTGTCTCCACACGTGTTCCTCACCGGACAAACTCTGTGCCGACATCACAGTGCGGGGTCAGCTACCTTGTGGCAGCCACCGTCTCTCCATCCCCGGCTCTGCTCTCATCCACCTGCATTTCCCCACACAGCAAATCGGTACCAGCTCATGGAACCACACTGAACGCACAGCCTGCCGCTTCAGGGGCCACAGATCCTGTGTGCAGTATGCAATCCAGACAAGTGTCCTCGTCATCCTCGTCCCCTTCCACACCCTCTGGACTTTCCTCAGTCCCTTCCTCCCCTATGTCCAGGAAACCTCAGAAATTGAAATCCAGCAAGTCTTTAAGGCCCAAGGAGTCTTCTGGTAATAGCACTAACTGTCACAATGCCAGTAGCAGTACCAGTGGCGGCTCAGGAAAGAAACGCAAAAATAGTTCCCCACTGTTAGTTCATTCTTCTTCCTCCTCCTGCTCTTCTTCTCATTCCATGGAGTCTTTTAGGAAAAACTGTGTGGCTCACTCTGGGCCTCCCTACCCCTCAACGGTAACATCTTCCCATGGCATTGGCCTCAACTGTGTGACAAACAAAGCTAACTCGGCGAGCATCCGGCATGACCAGCCAGGAAGGAGCCCTGCTGAGTCCATCAAGAGGATGAGTGTGATGGTGAACAGCAGTGATTCCACTCTTTCTCTTGGCCCATTCATTCACCAGTCTACCGAACTGCCTGTCAACTCCCATGGCAGTTTTTCACACTCACACACTCCTCTAGACAAACTCATAGGAAAGAAAAGAAAGTGCTCACCCAGCTCAAGCAGCATCAACAACAGCAGCAGCAAACCCACAAAGGTTGCCAAAGTGCCAGCCATGAACAACGTCCACATGAAACACACTGGCACCATCCCAGGGGCACAAGGACTGACGAACAATTCCCTCCTTCATCAGGTAGGAAATGGACTGTGAACCGCATGGGAATACCCATTTCCTCTCCCTTGGGACCTTTTGCCAACTTGGAAATCTGTGTTGATGGGTTGGTTAGTTTGCCTGTAAACAGATATCCAGCTTCTTGGTGTCTTTTTTAAAAAGGAAGTTTGTGGCCATATAAGGTAAAACAGAAACTGCCAGAATTCCTGATGTCTTTGGAAGATGATCGTATGTAAGGAAACCATGGTAATGCAATTACCAAATAGTGCTGCAGAGGGCATTGGGCATGACGGCAAAATCAGAACTGGAAGAGAATGCTTCTCCATAGCCAGCAAGGTGCAGTCCCAGGGTTGATAATTGTGTCATATAATACAATGTTGCTAAGGAAGGAAGATACTTTTTCCCAGATATGATTCTCACTGTGTTCCTTTGAAAAAAGCTGGGCTAAAACCAAACCAAAGGAGTGATATAAGATTTAAAAAGAAAGAGTTTTAATATTTTTTTCACCTCAAAGCATTTCTGGTTAAATCTCAACCCATATGTTCTCCCTGTTTTCAAGTGAAGGAAGGAAACAGGATTCAGTATGGTATTAGCAGAAAACAAAAAATCTCATCTAAGCTGTTAGTTTAAACGGGATTGTGAATGTCAGCCCATTGCTAGAGAAATGGCTAAGAGGATGTTGGATTTATAATTAACTGTGACTTTCTCTCTTATATCTCTGACTTTTTTCAATGCTGTTCCATTTGTTTTCTGTTTTCTCCTGATCTCGCCTGTAGCTTTCTTCCAGCTCCTTTGCTCTAACTTCCAGCTAATCTCTCATCTTGTTATTTTATTCATCAGGATATCTCTTCACCTTGCTTACGAACAGGAATTTCAACAGCATCACCCCAGAGCCCTGATTTAAAATGTGAGGCTCTTTTTTGTTTTTTTTCCCCCTACCTTCCTTATCTTTAGTAAGATTTAACTCAAATGCCAGGTTAGGACTTTTTCAGAAAATAGCAATGAGTTTCTTAACTGTGATTTATTTTCCTCCAAAATTTGTGTAAATTAATGCCTAATGCCAAAGGTATATGGGGGAAATATCCCATGAATTTAAATAACTGCTTAAATTATGGGCTATTGGTCTGTCATTTGGCTTTTTGACCTGGGGTTTCCGGGACTAATACGAGTTGTGCTTTGCCTTCTTGGTTTGTAGTTACTTGTTACAGCTTAAGATAAGCATAACAGTGCAGTACAAACACAGCAAGGAATGGGGTACACACTTTCAAAAACGCCCTCTGAGGGTGGTAGTGTCCTGACCCTGCCCCCGATGGATTGTCCACTGTCCTCTAACATCCATCTCACATTTGTATTATTGAGCACTCCCTGTAATACAAGGGGTGTAGCACTTAGATCTTATTGTCCGTAAGAAATAAGGGACAGAAGAAGGCTGGATGGGGTTCCATAGAGAGTGACAGTGCCTCATCTGTAAATGATTGCCCCATCTACACAAAGCAGCTGCTTCTGTACACTTGTTACGGGCTTTAAGAAGAAATGCAGACTCGCTGCCCGGTTAGTTCAGTGGTTAGGGTGCCAGCCACATATACCAAGACAGGCAGGTTTGAACCTGGCCCAGGCCTGCTAAACAACAATGACAACTGCACCAAAATTGTGGCAGGCGTCTGTAGTCCCAGCTACTTGGAAGGCTGAGGCAAGAGAATTGCTTAAGCCCAAGAGTTAGAGGTTACTGTGAGCTGTGACGCCACCGCACTGTACTGAGGGTGACATAGTGAGACTCTGTCCCAAAAAGAAAAAAAGAAATGCAGATAGGAAGTTGCATGTGAAATGTGGCCTTTTCTAAAAGCTATATATAATTTTTTCCTTTCATTTTTCCTTAAGTGTGGTATAGCCCACATATCTGTTGATCAAATTAGGCTCATGATCTGTTGGTTTGCCACCTCTAGTTTTTACTTTCAGGACAGTGTCCCACTAGGAAGATCCAAACAGCCTAACTTTAGGATTTTGCTGTAAAATTGGTTTTGACTTAAGTTTGTGTTTAAAAAATACTTTTCTCCATGCAGTGGAATGCTTTTTTATTTTGCTGCACACATCTTAAGGGCACCCATGCTCAAGCTCAGAAGATCACTAAACCCTAAGAAGTGTTACAGATTTTAATGTCTATGTTCATTTAGCTGCAGGAGGAATTATATAGCTTTCATCAGATTTGCAAAGGGACCCACAATCCCAAAATTCTTTTAAGAATGCTGCTTTCAGAAAAATTGGGACCTCAATTTGCTCTTCCTTACAGAGCTGACTTTAAAACAGAGATAATTAAGCTGGTTGAATTCTTCTTAACAAGGAAATGAAGTGGGCTGTGCTGGGAAGCCCTGGGTGATGGGATTAAACAGGCACCCCCCCCCCCAAAAAAATCTATTTGTGGATTCTACTACCAAATACTTAAAATTAGCCCACTGTGAAGGCCAGAGTTCCCTCTCCCTCAACATGGGCCCTACCTTGGGTGTGAGTCTCACACCTGTGTGTGCTGGCCCATTTGACCTTGTTCGTGTCTCAGTTAACAACCTGGAATACCTTCAAGGACATACGATCAGTAAATAAAACCAAAGGTAAACAAACGAGAGCCTTTCCCTAAACTAGAAACCCAGGCCTGCATCTCTTCTAGTCAATTTTCTAAAAGTATATCTTTTAAAATGATTGTGCCTAAAAGCTAAAGCCAAATTCTGTAGCTCACTGCTCCTGGCATAACCATCAAAAGAGACTTTAGTGGAATGTGTGGCCTTTGGAATACTCTTATATAGAATCAGGGGAGTACAGTATACAACTGCTTACTTACCTTTTCATTGTTTCCCCACCCTGTCTTTTTTGAAAGCCAAAGGCACGTCCCTGACAGCTGAAAATAGCACGGGGAGGAATAATCCGGACACTTTTGAGGACAAGTTACACCTCCACTCAGCACTCTGGACTCCACGATGCCTTTGAGTCTGTTTTCCCAACCTCCTGTGGGCCTCAAGGGTAGAGACCTGCCAGGCTGTTGTTTTAACAAGGATTTCCCTGAAGCTATGTCTGTAGCAGTGAGTACTCATAAAGGACACTGGATCAAGTTCAGCCACCGAATTGCTTTTATCAGTGTTAAAGTGGTCTGGACTGCTTGCTACCAATCTGTGAGAAGTTTTTGTTTTTGTTTTGTTTTTAAACTTGCAGTGTATCATGGAGCCATTCTCCAAGTAGATTGGCTGGGCAGAAAAATGTTTTGGCAAGAGTGTTACTGTAGAACCTTCTCCCTGCCTTTCTGTTTTTTAATGCTGTCTTCTGTAGGTCACTCTCTAGCAGTTAGGCACTGTAACTGAGACTGGAGATCTTCCTGAGGGGAGAGAGCTGCACCATGAGGAGCCCTCTAGAGAAAGGAATTTGGCTTTAGATTTTTATGGAAATGATTCAGGAATAGGATGTGGACACTAGTGCAAGGCACCAGAACAAAGTTACCCAATCTTTTGCAAGTCATTTGCGATAAGAATCTATCAGAAGTTTCTAACTTAGGAACTGGTTTGAAACTGTTGATGCCCAGAGAGCAACTATAAATCATTTTAGAGGCTTACTTTTCATGGTACAAAAGCAATTCTATGAGATGATAAAACAAAGAAAACACCAAGCTAGTTTTGATAAAGGAAGCCAAATTGGGGGTGAGGAAGGATGGGGAAGTTGAAATCGCTATAGGGAGAAAAAACTTTTTCTGAAATTTCCAAAGAGATGGAATTTTCTTATCCTTTAATTTTCATAGTGAACAGTATGTCAGATTGGGTTGGTTGTCCTACTCAGTCTGCTTTTTAAGTACTGCCTTTTTAAAGTGGTGTTCTTAGGATGTACTTAAATGTTCCCAAGGCCCTATCTGCATTATCGCCATTTTCCTCTCTGGATACTGTCCAGGGGCTAAGTCTAGCCTTCTGCTCCAGGTGCTCCCACCATAGTGAGTGTGTGTATCTCCCTTCTTGCCCCTCCAGATAGTCATCTGGATGTGATTGGGGCAGAGAGTGAACAGCCTGGAGGGGGTTAGAGAACATGTACATGTCCCCATACAGAGATTTTGTATGATGCATGTATAAGATTTTCCCAACACAAACCCTACTTTCTTGGGATTAATGCCAGCCATTTTCCTGAGAGAGTTGTAGAGCCCTCCAGGATAAATTTTCTACTACCCCATCCCAAAGAAAGAAATACTTTAAAACAGCATTGCTAGAGTAGTGTCATTGAATTTGGGGGGGCCTTTTAAGGGATGATCCTACTACCATAGTTCCTGACATGAGAACTAGGCACTTTTGCTTTGAAGAACACACAAAGTTGCCGAACACAGGGTAAAGTTTCCAAGGCTTTGATTATTGCCTGGCCAAGGCCTAAATAGAGCCAGTCAGTGCATCCTTTTTTTTCCCTACAGTTTTTGGGTTTCAAACTTCAGTTTCAGGGAATTTCAAGTTAATAACAGGTAGAATGAAAAAATAATTGGTTATTAGCCTAATCAATGTGAATTACTGTAAAATTATTCTTATTAAGAAAAAAATTTTATGCAGATATTTTACCTATAAATTCATGTAAAATACTGATTTTTTTTTTTAAAGGAAGGATAGAACAATATCCTGTTCACTTATTATGCAATCAGTCAGAAAATGATACTATAGGAGAGCTTAGTAAGGAGATAATATGGATGGGCCCATTTGGAGTAGGTTAGGAGAAATAAGTCTGTTCCATCCCAATAGGGAGAGAGTGAGGAGGTGGTGAGAAGGAATCAGAAGGTACCTAGTTGATTCCTTGGTGACAAGTGCAATGGGGTATGGGTAGAATTTATTTTCGGAGCCAAGGGACTTGATGGTTATAAATAAAGTTGCTTTTAGCAATGGAATTCATAGACAGATCATGTTCTGAAAGATGTGACTAGGATCCACATTAGCAAGTTGATTGAGAATATTGTAGATATTTAGATTAGTGATTATTGAACATTTGATTTCTTAGACTGAAGTTTTAATTGATTTTCTTTATGTTTCCCGGTAACACACTGGGATTAGGAAATTAGCCATTTTGGATTCTGCCTACCACAAACAGACCTATTCTAAACAGTGCTATTAAATTTTAGACTATTGTTCAAATGTTTTATTTTCTCCTATGAATACTTTTTATTATGATGAACAGTGAAGACCATTTAAAACACAGGAGTACAAGTATTTTTTTGAATTAAATTAACTTGCAGAAACCAAATTTGTAGTGGTTGGGTTGTTTCTAGACAGACTTTGGTATCAGTTTAAAACCAAGATAATTTTTATATTCTTTCCAATAGAATTTCATGACAACTCCTGCAGTTTTCTTAACCTACAAAAAAAAAAAAAGTGCTGCAATGATGAACAAAGAATTATACAAAACCTACTTTTGTATCTTTATTTTGGAATTTCTTGTTCTATTATAAATATGGAAGTATCCCTATTTCAGAAGACATATTTTGTTAAAAATGAATTGTACATATTTAAATATGTATTTTTGCACAGGTCTTTTTTTCTGATATCCTGTTTTGGTACAATTGAGATCATCTAGTATTTATTTATTAATTAATAAAGTAAAATACCTTTTTATAATTTGAAGTGGTTCACTGCCAAGTCAATAGTTCTAGAACCTGCCTCCTTTACAGTTTAAGGGATGCCTCTGTTCTGTGAAAGTCTTTGTCCCTCTTAATGTCTTGGGAGTGGATTCATACAGATGAAATGGGCATTGCATCTCCCTAGTTGCCTGGTTTCCCAATATAGACTACATGTAATTAAGTGACACACTGCTTTTCTTTTGTTACTGTTTTATGTGTGTGTGGGTGTGCGTGAGCGCGAGTGTGTGTATCTTCTGAGCACATGTGTGTTAGTATGTGATGTGGTTTAAAATTAATGGAAAAAAACTGAAAGTGCCTGAACCTAGTTTTAAGCTTAGACAGAATCTCTTTAAAAAGACTTGAATGTTCAGTTGAAATTTTTGGAATTTGCTTTTTCCACCTAAATATTATTTCTAAAATTTTAGGGGAGGAGTTGAAAACCAATGCTGGTAATTTTATAATGTATTTTAAAAATTCAGACCTTTTGGTTCACAGTAATTCAACTGGTGATGGATTGCCCAGTGGCACCAAGGGTTACAAATCTTTTTGTCAGCCAGCAACTTACATGATATGTCTGTTTTGTTATTCACTCATGAAATACAGAGTTTAACATAGAATAGCTAAAATATTTTGTATTCCAAAAATATAATACAAAGAAGTACCTCTGAGAACGTTGAAAAAATGTATAATTTGAAAAATGTAACTTATAAAGGCAGCTGTCTTCCTGCAAGAGTTCTGTTGCCAAGGAATTTCTTAATGTCTCTCATTCTGTCCAGGAGGGAGGGTGGATTGGGCTTTTGAAAATTACTGTTAAAACTTCCATTGTTTAGCAAAAAGTAATCATTTTTACTGTTTTACATTTTCAGATCATTTAAATGAGCACTACATACTGTCGGTGTGAATGTAGGGCCTTGAAAGCATTTTGCTGTTTTTTTGAGCTTGGTTCTATAAGCAATCTCCTGTGTTAAAACTGTGTGAATAGTTTGATAATCCGTACACATGATCAAGAGCATCTCAGCTGGACTTTGTGTTGGCTGCTGTATAGAACATGAACAAATGTCAAGGGATAGAAAATTACTTTGGATATTTAAAAGAGAAGAAATATATAGTCTATTTGTTTTGTAACAAGTTTCTGTAAATAAAATAATTTATACTATTTATAAGAAAAAGTTGTGCTTTGCTTTATGAGAAATTAGTTTGTGGAACAAACATGTTACTAAACGGGCAATAAAATTAGGACTTCTCAATAAATAAGGTTGGCTGCATGAAATATTTTACATGTTTCTGCCTCGTTGTAATACCAAACCCTTTCAGTTGAGTCTGACTTTTTCATTGCTGGCATCAGACCCCTTGTGAAGCACCTTCACTATAGTCTCACTCCTGTATAAGGTTGGGCACAAAATTTTGCCTCAGATAAATTAGTAAAACAGTGAACACTACTGTATTCTGGCCCTGAAGGTATGTGAAAGACACAAGGGGGAGCTGATGGATTGAGAAACATTCTGTTTATACTTGCTTATGTTTGTATCTGATGACATGTTTTTTTTAGAGGTAAGTTTTCTTATCCAGAGCTGGTCTAATCTCTTCCTTGCTTTTTGCATTCCTCCCTTACCGGCAACACAAGTGCATTTTAGTATTATTCAGAGCACAACATAATCTTTTTATCTCTAGAAATCTGGCCACTTTCATCATTTGCAAATAAATCATTCTAATAAATTAAAAATAATTTTTGTTGCTTAAAAGAAGGGGAACAACTGCTTTGTTTGTTGGGAAAAAAGTGTCCACACCTTGCATGAAAGAGACAGGCTGGCTTCAACCTCACTGTCCCATGGATTTCCCATGCCTTCCTTAGATCAACCAATTACTCAGCACTCTACTGAAATCCAGTCATAAGCTCTGTGTGGATAAACCCTTTCACTATGCCCTCCTCAAACCTCCCACAAAAAGGTTCAACCACTTGATCTCTTATTCTTTCTACTTACATTCCCTTTCAGGTAACCTGGTACTGGATAGCAAGAGGATTGGCAGTTTGGATCTTGGTATATGGGATTTCACCTGGGAGAAAGGCAAGCAGGCTAAGGACCTTCTAGGCAGAGAGAGCAAACGGGGCAAGCACAGGTGTGGAGAAGTAAGGACTAGAGAATCTCTCTATGTGAAGGTGGCTGGATAGAAGGGGCTGGTGGGGTTGGAAAAGTTGGTGTCTGATTGTCAAGAACCTTGCAGGTCATGGGACCTTTGTTCTCAGGAACATACAGGATCAGGCCCAGATTAACCCAAATGTAACTTAATTAAAGCCAAGAGATATTTCACAGTTTCCCCTTATGCAGCTGCTAAGTCAAAGCCATTCAAGGCTTAAGACTGGAAAATCAAAGGAGCATTTAAATCTGTCTCTTGGGTTTTCACTCTTTTTGCCTCCAACATACCCACCCCCACCCCAAGTCCTAATGCAAAAACTCTCCCTTTTAAATCAACCTTAAGGCCCTCTCCCTTCATAATCTTCTCTCCATCTCCTTTTTGTTATAAGAAATACTTTCTGTTGTTCCTCATGGCGGTTAAACGAGTCTTTCCCCTTGGAGGGTTGTGATTCTTGGCACTTGTTATCATTTTCCATAGTGAAAGCCCATGGACCAAAGCTGGCACTAGGAATCAGGGGACGGTGAGGCTGTTAGCCAAAGAAACCCTTTTTGGGGACAGGGAGAATCAAACACTTGTAATTTAATACTTAAAAAAAAAAATTCTCCAGGGGTGGCGCCTGTGGCTCAGCGAGTAGGGCGCCGGCCCCATATGCCGAAGGTGGCGGGTTCAAACCCAGCCTTGGCGAACAGCAAAACAAAAAAAAAATAGCCGGGTGTTGTGGCGGGTGCCTATAGTCCCAGCTACTGAGGAGGCTGAGGCAAGAGAATTGCCTAAGCCCAGGAGTTAGAGGTTGCTGTGAGCTGTGTGATGCCACAGCACTCTAAGGAGGGCGATAAAGTGAGACTCTGTCTCTACAAAAAAAAAATCTCCATCTCATAACACCCTCCAAAACCATTGGAAGACAAAACAGGTGAGAACCTTAGAACAAAAATGTCATAAAGCTGTCATAATAATCCAGGTGAGTGCTGTGCAGTTTCAAAACTAAGGCTGACCATGGGTATAAAGAGGACTGATACCAGAAATCTTATAAAAGTAGAACCAACAGACTTGAGGTCTAATTATGTTGAACAGTAGGATGAAGGAAAGTCTACGATGATTCCAGACTTCTAGTTTGCCGAACTGATTGACAAGCTTTCAGTGAAATGTGTGGTAAGATAATAGAAATGGAAAGACCAATGGATTTGAGTTGCTGTTGGGAAATTCATGTTTAGTACTCAGTTGGCTGTAGTTTGGATGGAGCTTGGGAGGAAAGTTTGAGCTGTAAAACAGTGATGGAAAGATGTTTATTTTTTTTTCTTTTTTTTTTTTTTTGAGACAGTCTCACTCTGTCACCATCGGTAGAGTGCAATGGCATCATAGCTCACAGCAACTTCAAACTCTCGGGCTTGAGCAATCCTCTTGCCTGAGCCTTCTCAGTAGCTAGGACTATAGGCATGCACCACCACACCTAGCTAGTCTTTCTCTTTTAGGTGGTGAATGAGGTCGTGGGAATGGATGAAGCTTACCTGGGAAAAATAGGCAGTGTTTAGATTTGGTTTATTACTATGTTAAAGTAATACTTATCTACTTAAGTGTTTAGTATGCCAGATGTTGTGCCAGATATTTCATATACGTTCTCTCTTATTGGCTTGGCGCCTGTGGCTCAGCGGGCTAAGGCACCAGCCATGTAAGCCTGAGGTGGCGGGTTCGAATCCAGCCTAGGCCCACCAACCAACAATGACGGCTGCAACCCAAACAAAAAAAAAAATGGCCGGGCGTTGTGGCGGGTGCCCGTAGTCCCAGCTACTTGGGAGGCAGAGGCAGGAGACTCGCTTGAGCCCAGGAATTGGAGGTTGCTGTGAGCTGTAATGCCACGATACTCTACCCAGGGCGACACCTTGAGGCTCTGTCTCAAAAAAAAAAAAAAATACATTCTCTCTTATTAAGCCATGATAGGGCAGGTATTTTAGTCCCAATCATACTGATGAGGAACTTCTAAGATGGTATCTTGCCTGAGGTCCCACCACAACTAGTAGGTGGCACAGCCAAACTAATACAGAACTATCAAATAAGTGGTTATTTTTTGTTGTTGTTGTTCACAGACTCCAAGAATCACATGAAAGGAATTATGGATCCTGTCTGACAGAGGCACAGGCACACTATTGTATTTCCAGGATTTCATAAACTTAAAGCCCATCCTCCACGGCCCAGAGAAGAAAACTAAGGACAAAATCCTAGAGGGAAGTATCTTGGTGAACACAGATGGAGAATCAGCGTTAGAATAAAAAAGCAGAGAGGTGGGCAGTGCCTGTGGCTCATTGAGTAGGGCGCCAGCCCCATATACCTAAGGTAGTGAGTTCAAACCCAGCCTTGGCGAACTGCAAGAAACAAAAATAGCTGGGCCTTGTGATGGGCGCCTGTAGTCCCAGGTACTCAGGAAGCTGAGGCGAGAATCGCCTAAGCCCAGGAGATGGAGGTTGCTGTGAGCTGTAACACCACAGCATACTACTGAGGGCAATAAAGTGAGACTCTGTCTCTACAAAAAAAAAAAGCAGAGAGGTAAGAGAAGGAAAGGAAGAATGAGATTGAGATGATTGAGAGCAGTGTTATTTAGCCTTTTTTTATTTTATGGCACACTTGAATCTATAGTTAAACTTCTATAGTACACTTAATTATGTTGATTTTAAAAAACTATAAAAAAGAATAAATATACTTAACTGTGCTCTTCTGAAAATAATTTAATCAACAATCTTTAAAAATTTTCATGGCACACCAGTTGAAAAATCACTGGTTTAGAGAAAAATGTAAAGACTCCATTATAAGTATCAATGCCTTCAGTCAACTTAGGTAATGTTTTATTCTCCTACTTCTTTCTCCAGGATAATTGGAACAGCAGGTATTGGTTGAGGTGGAAAAGTTATAAGATCTTGGGCAAGGAGATTGCTAAAGTATTAGTGAGTATTAGTGAAGATGTGGCCAAGTGATTGGCCACATAGTCTACATTGGGTATCCAAGGAAGAGAACTGGGAGCTACTATGTAGAATCTGTCCACTCTTGTCCAATTCCATTGGTTGACTAGAATTACTTCTTAAGTCTTAACGATCCTCCTTGCAGGTAACTTTATTATTAGACAAGTTAGGTGATTTATTCAAGGTCACAGAGCAAACTCCATGTTCAATTCAATATGATCAATAACAATGAGTGTCTAACATACAAAGCATGATCTAGGGCCCTGAGTTAGCAAAGTGGCATCATACTTTTAGGACTAGGTGAAAATAATAATTCCAGGTGTCACTTTTAAAAGTAGAGCTGTCCAGGGCAGCGCCTTTGGCTCAGTCAGTAGGGCGCTGGCCCCTATACTGAGGGTGGCGGGTTCAAAGCCGGCCCCGGTCCAAACTGCAACAAAAAAATAGCTGCAAGAGAATCCCTTAAGCCCAGGAGTTGGAGGTTGCTGTGACCTGTGTGATGCCACGGCACTCTACTGAGGGCCATAAAGTGAGACTCTGTCTCTACCCCCCCACCCCAAAAGTGGAGCTGTCCAGAGATGCTTATGATTCCTGGGTAAGAGCATGATGGTGTATTTAAGTAGTGTAGAGGAAAAGAGCACTAGAATTAAGGGTAAGGAACTATGAAGCCAAAGTATTATATAACTTGTCCATTTCAAGTGTAGTTAGCGTTGAAAGGAAAACTGAGCTGGCTGCTCAGGTCTGGAATGAAGTGGATGGAGTAGGGGGAGTAACCTGAAGATACACGATTGAAGACAGCACAATGGCAAGAGCGAGCAGGGACTAGGAAACAGTGGGACTTTACCTTGGCTCCAAGTTCCTGAGGTGTATATGAATGAACAGCTTGTAATTTAGGGGGTTTCAAGAAAAGCAAAGTCCTCTAAAACCAAGTGTGGTTCCCCACATTGATACCGTACTTTATAAATTACGTATACACAGTGAAGTTGATAGGATGCCACTTGCTGGCAATGTTGATTAAATGTTTATTTCCTCAAGGGAATCTGAGAATTGGCTGGATTGAAGGCTATTCATTGGCCAATTATCCCTTTTATTTCTTAAACCTAACCTGTATAGAGAAAAGTAAGTCACTATAAAAAGGTTTCTTAAATCACAAAAAAAAGGATTAGATCTCCCCTTTGATTAGATCTCCCATATACTCGAAGGCTAAAATGGCCTGAACTAGAATGCTACAAATTCTTCATGTCCTTTGTATGTTTTGAGAAATACAAGTGTCAGAAAAATCTGTGGCTCTATGGCTTTGAAACCCAAAGTAGTGATTATTAGTGACTCATGTTTTCTAGACAGGGATTGTACCTTACTCTCCCACTGTCATTGTGGAGGTACCAGGTTTCTTACTAACAACTACAAGTTTGTGTAGCCTTGGTAAGGCAAGGGATCATCATAGACTCCTTCTCCCTTCCTTCCCACAATCATAAGATTTCACTTGTCAGCTGTTCACAACAGCACCAAAGATTCAAAATATGAAACTATGCCTAGCTACTCAGGAGGCTGAGGCAAGAGAACTCCTCCAGGAGTTGGAGGTTGCTGTGAGCTGTGATGCACGGTACTCTACCGAGAGTAATAAAGTGAGACTCTGTTTCTACCAAAACAAAAACAAAAACAAAAACATATATATATATGAAACTATGCAGTTTATTTGCCAATGATCAGGCTACTAAGGACTAAATGTGCTCAGTCATACACATAAATCTGTAAATTGTTAGGGTATTGTAGCATATGTGCTCAGTGATCAAACTGTAGGTACCCTTTTAGTTATTTAGGCCAGGAAAAAGTTGGATGCAGATACTTACCAAAAATAGGTTTTTAAGCTTTTTTTTTTTCCCTTGAGACATAGTCTCACTTTGTCACCCTTGGTAGAGTACCATGGCATCATAGCTCACAGCAACCTCAAACTCTTGGGCTTAAGTGATCCTCTTGCCTCAGCCTCTCGAGTAGCTCGGACTACAGGCACCCACCACAATGTCTAGCAATTTTTAGAGACCGGTCTTGCTCTGGCTCAGGCTGTTCTTGAACCTGTGAGCTTAAGCAATCCACCAGCCTTGGATTCCCAGAGTGCTAGGGTTATAAGCATGAGCTACTACGCCTGGCCTTTCTTTTTTTTAAGACAGGGTTCCACTGTTGCCCTGGCTAGAGTACAGTGGCACAATCATAGCTCACTGCAACCTCAAACTCATGGGCTCAAGCAGTCCTCCCACCCCATCCTCCCTAGTAGGTGACTCTATATAAGCATGTGCTACCATGCCCAGGTAATTTTTTTTCATTAAAAACTTTTTTTTTTAATAAGAGATAGCATCTCACCCATATTGCCCTGACTGGTCTTAAACTCCTGGCCTTAAGATCCAGCCACCTCAGGCTCTCAAGTAGCTGGGACTACAAGCACAGGCCACCACACCTAGCTAGACTATGTTACTATTTATGAATAAGTTAAAAACTGATCTAAAGTTGTTATTTCTGCTATAGGAAATAGATTACCATAGTTTTATATAGCTTTTAAATATTTACCTCTTACTGGATAGATAAGATTATCAAATTTTCTTGGGATAGGAGAAACTTTACTTTAAAAAATAATCACAAAAGATAGCTCATCCTGGTAATTCCATTAGGAATCCTGGTAAGACAAGGGTTGACAAAAATAAGATTAAGTTCTTAACTTCAAGAGGAAACATGCACCAATGTTAAAAAGGAACTAAATACTGAGTGGCCATAAAGATTGTGTGCAATTTAAAATTGCACACGAACTTTATGGCCACCCTGTGTAATTGTTTTTAACTCTGTCACTTGACAAATATCATTTGATAATAATCTATGTTTATGTTGTAAGGACCCTTCTTGACTAAAACCAGAAATTAAGAGTATCAAGAAAACAAGCTATATAAATTAAAGCTACTGGAAGTAGGATGAAGATTAAGAATTCTTTGGATAGTCTCCTAGCTGGAGACACAGGAGGCTGTTGACCATCAGTCTCACATGTACAATATTGGGGGTAGTGCAGGGTTAATTCAAATGCCAGAAGGAGCCAGGCAGGATAGTGTACATTCATGCCATAGGCTGGTGAACTACAGTATGCTGGAAGACAACATGTGCTTGCCAGAGGTAGCCTAATCTGTTCCTTTCTCCTGAGAAGTTAGGTATGTGATTCTTAGAATTATTTCTCAACTTTTACATGGTGCTTTGAATTTTTTTCTTGAAAACATATCTAGGGGTTCAATTGCAACCTATGGATGACTTTTTTGCAACTTTGTAGTATCCAGAAGCCTGTTTTGCATTCCTGACTAGCTTTGGTTTCTGTAGAAAACCAAAATTTTAAGAAGCTGAGCTGTTTTTTCTTCAAGAAATTAAGAGTGCTATTTATAAGGTTTTATAGACAAGCATTTTTGGAAATCATAGGTGGCTATTCTTAAATGCTTTAAAAGGATTTGTTCTATAAAATTTGGATTTAGTCAAAAGGCCACACACAAGGTTCCCCACCCCTGCTGGGCGTATCAAGCATTTTTAAAGCCTCCCATCCAGCACACAATGCCTATAGGAAACTGCTTTCAAAGGAGAGCTCTGACCACATTGCTTTCCTAGGTACAAAACCAACCACCCTTCTCCAGCCTAATGCCAAAGATAGTTACTTTTCTTTTTTTTTTTTTTTTGAGACAGAATCGTACTTCATCACCCTTGGTAGAGTGCTGTGGCATCACAGGGCACAACTACCTCAAACTTTTAGGCTAAAGCAATTCTCTTGCCTCTGCCTCCCAAGTAGCTGGGACTACAGGCTCCTGCCACAATGCCCTGCTATTTTTATTTTTTTTCCAGTTTTTGGCTGAGGCTGGGTTTGAACCCGCCACCTCTGGCATATGGGGCCAGTGCCCTACTCCTTTGAGCCACTGGCACTGCCCATGAGGTCTCCCTGTGGTTCAGGCGGGTCTCAAACCTGTGAGCTCAGGCAATCCACCTGCCTTGGCCTCCCAGAGTGCTAGGATTATGGGTGAGAGCCACCGCACCAGCTGATAAGTCTTGATTTGTAATACAATGCTTCTAATATTTTGCCAACAAATATCTGGTTTGCAATAGGGCTTTGACTTCCCAGTGTTTTATTATTTATAATTTACTGAAGTTATTTATCATGAAGAACTGTTGGATTGTATCACATTACTTTCAGTCAAATGAGATCATGTGTTTTCTCTTATGTTCATGGATAATTCCTATCAGCAAATAAACATGCTCTTAAAAAGAAAACCAAAAGGTTCAGTGCCTGCAGCTTAGTGGCTAGGGCACCAGCCACGTACACTGGAGCTAGCAGGTTTGAACCCAGCCCAGGCCTGCCAAACAATAAGTACAACCAAAAAAAAAAAAAAAAAAATGGCTGGGCGTTGTGACGGGCATCCCAACTACTTGGGATGCTGAGGCAAGAGAATTGCTTAAGCCCAAGAGCTTGGCTCAGCGCCTATAACTCAGCGGCTAGGGCACCAGCCACATACACTAGAGCTGGTGGGTTTGAATCCAGCCTGGGCCTGCCAAACAACAATGACAAGTGCAACAACAACAACAAAAAGAAATCCTTACACACCAAGACTGAGGTTGCTGTGAGCTATGATGCTACAGCACTCTACTGAGGGCAACATAGTGAGACTCTTTTTGGAGTGAGACTCCAAAAAGCACAAACTCTCTTTTCATTCCCCTGCCTTTTACATTAACATGCCATTTCCACTCTTTAACTCACTTATAAGGCCACCAGCCATCTTTTATACCTAAATCAAAAAGCCTGGAATCTCCTTTGACTCACTCTCCCCCATTCCTATCTTTTAGCAAATCCAGCTGCTTCTACTATTCATGCCACCATCATTTGGCATCCCCTAGGTGAATGCCCTAGTGACAGTTAAAAGGGTAAGTCAAGGTGGCGCCTGTGGCTCAAAGGAGTGGGGCGCCAGCCCCATATGCCAGAGGTGGTGAGTTCAAACCCAGCCCCGGCCAAAAACTGCACACAAAAAAGGGTAAGTCAAGGCAGAAGGCTTGGCAGACACTGGGAAGAGAAGGGTATGTGGAGGTGAGCACGTAAAGGTGAGACCACACATGAAGATGCCAAAGACCACCAATAGCCACGGGGAGAAGCAAGGAAGTTCTCCCCAAGAGACTCTGGAGGGAGCATGGTCCTCTAGCACTGAGTTTCAGACTTGTGACCTCCAAAACTGTCAGAAAATGAATCTATTCTTTTAATTAAAAACAAAAAAAGGGTAAGTCCAATCGGGTCATTCCTCTGTTTAAAACTTTCAGTAACTTGGGCAGCACCTGTGGCTCAAAGAGGTAGGGCACTGGCCCCATATGCTGGAAGTGGTGGGTTCAGGCCCAGCCCTGGCCAAAAACTGCAAAAAAAAAAAAAAAAAACACTTCCAATAACTTTCCATGTCTTTGTACAGAGTATCCCAAAAGTTGCTCAAGTCACCATACATAAGGAAAATGAAAAATTGTAACTAGATGTTTATTCAACAAAACATTAATGGCAAAATTTTACAAAGAGGTGGCCAACAGGTAGAGAATATTCTGCAAGTATTTTGTAAAATTTTATAAATGTACATTTAGCTACAATGTTCCATTTTCCTGATGCATGGTGACTTTAGGGACACTCTCTATTTCTAGATATTTGCAGTCTCTCCCACTTTTTTACCTTTCACCTTACCAGGAGGGCCTTCTATAACACGTCCTAGAAAAGAGCCCTTCACACTTGATTTCATTATAGCACTTCTCTTTTATTTCTTTATAGCACTTATCTCTGACTCACCTAGTTTGTAACTGAAAGACAAGAAACTACTCTGTTTTCCTCACTGCTATTACTATAGTCTCCTTTATGGAAAAAAAAGATTCAATTTGCTAGTATTTACAAAGGGTTTTTAAAAAAATCTATGTTTAGTGAGACTGACTTTGGTAGATTCTGGAATCCAGACTATACCAGCTTCCTAAAAGAGGGTGATTTGCTGTCATATATGATTACTTGTCTTTGAGGGAAGGTTTATTTTACATCTTAAATGTCTTCTGTACACTATGTAGGTACTTGTTTAATTGTGAGCTTCTATGTAGCATGTAGTCTTCTTTCTAAAATCAGGAGGCTTAAAGGTAAGAAATAATGGGCTGTGTCAACCCAGGTACTTAAGTCTCTGTAATCATACCATAAACCAGAGATGGTCAAATGACAAAATATTTTTAATTAATAACTCAAGTGACATTATTTTAACATTACTGGACCCTATCCTTAAAGGCATGTTTGTTTTTTAAAAAGTAAACTGAAAGAAACAGTAATGCAGTATTTATTTTATTCAGCTGAAGTGGGAACATAGTAAACCATAAAAATTGCAAATAATTATCTCTAAAGGAAATCCTTTGTTATATGGTTTTACATATTAATTACTCTGGAAAGTTTCTGAACTCTGTTTAAAAGCAGATCTCCTTTCTTGATAGTTTCTTGGTACTGCCAGTTCTTGCTATCAGGTCTATAAAAAAGAAAAAAAATGAATTATTTAACCAGTCACATTATTCCATAACAATAGCTGACTTAAAAGAAGGCACCTAAGAATGCCCCTTATTCTGAGCAGTATAACAAATGATACGTGAAAAAGTACCTGTTGGTTTCCACTATTTCATTCACTTTATCTATTTTGCAGTGTAGTCTCCCAGCAGCAATAAATCTGGAGAGTTCCCTAATTTAGGGAAGGGAAGTAGAAAAACCACCATTAGCCTTATAGACAATTCTGAGAAAAATGCAGAGTACACTGAAGTAGTCCTTTCAAGGTGACATTATCTTTTCCTTCAAGCCTAGAACTGTATATGCAGTAGTTGGGATCATATTCCAGAATAAAGATGACCCTGGAAGTTCATACCCTGATGGAACATAGGTGACAAACAATAAAACCATTCATATCAAGTCTTTAGAGCTATAGAAGTATTTGGAAAAATTCCGGGGAACAACCATAAAAGTAATTGTTTCAGACAAATTATAGAATATAAACCATGGGTATGTAACATGTCAACAGCAGCACTGTTTAATGAAATATTAGCCCCTTTCCTCTCCAGTCTTCCTTACTGAGTCTAAGGAAGTGGGAGGGAAAAAATGATATAGAATTATTGTATAGCCCATTTAAGAAAGGAATTTCACCTAAAATTAAGTTTTTAAGGGGGAGACTCATAAGAACATAAGATTTGAACTTCCTAGGTTTCACAAAATTTCAAAATAAGTTCTTTCTGGGTCAGAAATGGTACCACCTTTGCCTCTAGAGCTGGTCTTAGAATATGAAGGGAAAAAAACCAAATAATTTAATGATCACCTGAAAGGTACCAGCTGCCCTGAATTCACTTGCCATGAAGAGGACTTATTATTGCATTGCTCTAAATGGCACTCTCCTGAATCTCCTCATCCAATTTCATTTGAGCCTCGAAACACCCCCAACTAGTGAAGGCGTGATAAATCACCTCCCTGTCACAGTTAAGAAACTGAAGAAGGGACAGAGTAAGAAGACAGGCCCAGCCTGTTTCACATGCACTGCTTACAACTGACTTGCAAAATAATGTCCAACCCCCATACTAAAAAGAGAGAAAACCTGGGGATGCTAGCCTTCTGTATTTGTGTGCTGTGTCTGCAACTTACAATGAAGTAGCTAAAAAAAATAAGATGGATGGATATGTGATAAGCAAATACAATAGAACCTCTATAAGCAGACCACCCCAAGGACTGTTAACTAACTGGTCCACAGGTCTACTGTGCTGGTACATGTAGTGCACGTCCAGTGTATGAAAATTAGGTCAAAAAAGGAGGTGGCCACTGTAGGGAGGTGATTCAACTGTGGAAGTTCTACTGTATAACAAAATGTTAAAATTTATTATACAATTCTTTAGAATTTTTTGCTTGTTTGAAATTTTTCATAATGTTGAAAAAACAAAACTGCTAAAAGACAATGTTCTTTCTTAAATACAGCTTCACTTAAAATTAAATATCACTTGTTTTCACTGTGGACCACTGAAAACTACATCATCAACATTTTAAAAACCTAAGTTTGGGAACCACTCATCTAGATTCAAAATGGACGTCAAATCCTGTGAACATCACTTCTTCCCAACTCTTTTCTACCACTATAGTCCAAGCTACCATAACATCTCTTCCATGAACTACCCTGGTCTCTCTGTCACCTTGCCCTGTGTAAATGAGACCATGTCACTCTCCTGGCTTCCCACAGTACCTAGATTAAACCCCAAGCTCCACAGCATGTTCAACAAGGCCCTACACAAGCCTAACTCTCTAACCTTAATGCTCACAATTGGCTGTTAGTCACCACAACTCTGCTGCAACTGCACTGATATTTGTATTCTTGTATCATCTAAGCTTGTTCCTAGCTCAAAGTCTTAGTATTTTCTTTTTTTATATAATTTTTTTTACTTTTATATATACATGTGTTAATTAGGTTTCCACTTTTTGCCTTCACAGAATTTAAAAGGCTTAAAATTGGTGGCTTTAAGATGGCGGCCGAGTAACAGCTTCCTTGCAACTGGGCATGGTGAGACTGGGGAGAGAAGACTTCAGGCATCTCTGGCTGGCAAGATCTGCCCAGAAACATCCCTTTGGGGACACAGGGAGACAGCGTGAGACTTCTGGACCCCCTGAGGAAGGCAAAAGCAGTGTGTTCGTTCGGTCTAATCCTGCCGGCAGCTGTGGCTGCAGCAGCAGTGAGATTGCAAACTGGAAAGGCCTTACCTGTGAGCTGTTTGGGTTTCTTTTGGACTTGGCACTCGGTTGAACTGCCTTGGGAGAACTGGGGCAAGAGTGTGGAGGTCTTTGAGTGTTG
>CAUYON010171165.1:0-10963 GCA_963573935.1 Arctocebus calabarensis
AAATGACAACAGAACCACAAGAGGGACTATATGTAACATAATCAAATATTTTGATCTGGTTATATGTACCTTCACATTAACCTGAAATAATTTTACTTTTTAAGAAAAAAAATGAACAAACAAGCAAAAAAAGAAAGAAAGGAAGAAAGACGGAAGGCAGGAAGGAAGGAAAGAAGGAAGGGAGGGAGGGAGGGAGGGAGGAGGAAAGGGATAGGGTAAGAACACAGAAAGGTTTTAATGCAGGAAAAGGAAACTAGAATGTTCAGACCTCGGGAACAGGGGAAGATGGGTGTGTGGGTAAGAACAGTGAGGGGCTGTGCTTAGGAGCTTGGCTTCTCTGTGGACTAGTGGCCACTTCCTTGAAAAGAGGACATTTCCATTCTCCTGGTGTCTTGTCACTGAAGAAACCTATCTCCTATCATCTTTCTTTAGAGCGAGAGTCTAGTCAGGGGTCCCAGGCAGCTTCCCTGCTGGGCTGGGGACTGGGGCAGGGAGCCCTGGTGCCGGCTTCTCAGGGCCTGTCCTGAGTGGGAAGGAGGGTGACACAGCGTCCCTATCATGGCTGCTATAGAGAAAGCCTCTGCAACCCCGCTGGCTCTGCACACCCTGGTTTGCTCCTCCGTTCCAGAATAAATAAGCCAGCAAAGGGGAAGGAAGAAGGTGAAAGAAACAGAGGTGTTCAGAGATCCTGAAGCTTCCAGGCTGTTATGGCTGGAATTGTGTCCTCTTTCCAACAAAAAACTGGTGTGTCAAAGTTCCAAACCGCAGCACCTCAGAATGTGAGTGTATTTGGAGAATGAATCTTTAAAGGGATAATTAATATAAAAGGACGCCATTATGTCGCTGGACAAAGGAGTCCATCCACCTGTCACCCAAGCCAATCCATGGAGAAGCGTATGAGAGATCAGCAATTTCACTTGAATTTACAGAAAAGCCAACAGTTCCAGAGAACAGTGAAGATATCTTCTCAAAGAGCTGTTCTGCCCTCTTGTTTCTTCCTCTTTTTTTTTTTTTTTAATTAAGTCCTAAACACATAGATCATGTATACATTGATGCCTTCATGGGGTACAATGTGCTGATTTTATATACAATTAGGAATGCTTACATCAAACTAGTTAATATAGCCTTCGCCTTGTTTAAGATGTTGTTTCTTCTTGGTTTTTTTGTCTCCTGGCAGTAACAGCACACATCAGCAGTGTTACTAATCAGCATAGTATACATTAAACAGGTTCCCCCCCTTACATGTTACAAAGTTAAAGTATCTCTTGCTTTCAAGGTGGCTATATCTTCAAAGCATTTCTAGTCAGACTAAATTTACAGCCAGTTAATGCTTCACTGGGTGCACGGAGTGCCCTGGGTCCTTGACTGGTATTGTGGAGTTCGGTCCCCCAACTTATGTTTGACAGTAGCTCTGGGGGTGAATAAACAAACAATCTCCAGATGTCAGCACGTAGGCTCATCTGGCCCTGGTAGGGCTTGACCAGCAGCACCCTGCATGACATGGCCATTCAGGGTAACAGTGGCTGGTAACAATTAGGTAACAATGCAATCTAACTATGTCCTCATAAAAAGAGGAAATCTGAACACAAGCACACACGGAGGGAAGACCTAGCGAGAGATGCCATCTACATGCCAACAGGAAAACCAGGCCTGACAACACCTTGATCTGGAACTTCCACCCCCAGAACTGTGGGAGATAAATCACGGTTGTTTAACTCCTCGGTTTGTGCGACTTTGCTGCAGCAGCCTGGGTGAAAATAACACAGGGCTGCATGTGCTTGGGCCCATGGGTTTAGAAGAACGGAGCGGACTGGGCATCAAACCATCAATTACTGCTCTGCTTGGGGTCTTTTCATGTCCATTGTGACTTTCCTCTCCTGGCCTCCTGTTGCTTCCTTTTCTCACTTCTCTCCCATCCTCCTTTTTTTATTACTAATGTTTTTACTTTTAGATTTGAGTATGTGACAAGTTCTGACTCAGATGCAGAGCGCTGATTTATTCTTGATGAGTCAGAGTACATGCAGTCAAAAAGGAAAAAAAGCAGGAAAGAAAGAAGACAGGGAAAAGGCCAAATATCGCATAAAATTAAATGTAAAACAATAAAAAGCTTCCTTTTGACTGTTAGCATGGGCCCTGGCAATTAGAATAGGGGGTGGAGGGGGTGGGGAGAATGCATTTATAGAATAGAGGAAGGGTAGCAATCCTGAGTGTTAAGAGAACATTTTGCTGGAGGGAATCTCAAAACTGTCAGATCTGACTTTCTTGCATTGGAACTGTCAAAAGGATTTCCATCAAGTTATTGCCAAGCCAGCAGCAGAGCTGCTCCAGCCACTCACAGCAGCCTTTCCACTCCAGCCCTGCCCACCTCTGTTTCTTCTGCCACCTTCCTTTATCCATGATGGACTCTTGGTATCTGAAGAGAGTGTGGAACTGGATCAGAGGATGTGGTTCCCCCAAGTGTGAGGGTCCCATTGTACTATTTCCCCATCAGGTGGAGCAGGAAAAACAAGATGGTGTGTCCGTGAAAGCCAGTGTTTCTCTGAAACAGAGACCTGCCACATGGCTTTTGAGGACCATTCTCCTGGAAGAGTGGCCAAATCTGAGCTATTTCCTAGGAAGACAGGGCAGCTTTGGAATGCTGATTTGAGATTAGCTTTCACTTCTTCCAGATCTCTTTTCTTTCTTTCTTTCTTTTTCTTTTTTTTTTCCGTTTTTGGCCAGGGCTGGGTTTGAACCTGCCACCTCCAGTATGTGGGGCCGGTGCCCTATTCCTTTGAGCCACAGGCACCACCTACTTCTTCCAGATCTTTGCTCAACATCCCCTAAGTCCACACTGACTACACCACATAAAAGTTCAGCCCCTGCTATTTCCAGGAACTCACCATGCTCCTACCTACCTGCCTTAATTGTTCCTCTTAGACCTTCATATCACCTGACGGTCTATGTGTGAGGCTGCTTCTGTGAGGACAAGGCGACTCTCTCACTGGAAGGTAAATTCCATGAGGGCAGGATCTTTGTTTTGTTTACTACCACAACCCTACTAAGTGACTAGGACATAGTACTGATAAATTTTCCTGATCCAATGGGGGAATTAACAAAGCTGGGGTATTAATTTAGGTTATTATTTTGTTCAACCAACATTATGGACAGATAAAGAGACCCTGAAAAGCCACATTTGGGGACTCTATTCCCTTACTACCTACTCTTTACATTTGTAGGCATATAAAATCAGATTAATTTAATTGTAATAATATGTGCTTATTTAAAAAAATTCAGGAGATTTTCCCCAATATACAATATTATTATTTTTATTTTGCCATAAATCTTCTGATCACTATTTTTATTTTTGTGTGCGTGTTTTTAATTTCAGATTAATATGAGGGCAAATGGTTAGGTCATATTGTTTGTGTTTGTTACGTAAGCTTCAAGTTGTAGTTAAGCCCTTCACCCAGGGGGTGTGCGATATACCCTTACAATGTGCCCATTAGGTAAAAGCTTTCAAATCTCCCTCCCTTCTTCCCCTCCTCTTTTCCTCCTCTTCCCTCCCTCTATTTGAATTTAATTGTGTTTTTCTCTCATGTGGGTATGTAGTTGTTTATCTATGGGTTTCACATTAGGAGTACATTGGATTCTTGCTTGCGTATTCTCATGATACTTACTAAGAAGAATGTTCTTCAACTCCATCCAGGCAAACACAAAAGATGTAAAGTCTCCATCTTTTCTGTGGTTGAATAGTACTCCGTAGTATACATATACCACAGTTTATCAGCTTATTAATCCATTCACTATACAATATTATTAACTATATAATATTAATATTATAGCTTTCATGCTGTACTTTGTCTTTAGACTTTTCATCCTATATATCTGTAATTTTGTATTCTTTGATCTCCATCTTCCCATATATCCCATCCCCCTTACCCTGGTAACCACCATTCCACTCTCCTTATCTGTTGTTTTTGTTGCTTTGTTTTTTTGTTGTTTTGAAATTTCACGTGCAAATAAGATCATGCAATGTTTTTCTTTCTGTGCCTGATTTATTTCAATCAGTGTAATGTCCTCTAGGTTTAGCCATATTGGTTCAAATGCAGTTTCCCCTTTAAAAAAAAGGTTAAGTAATGTTCTATTGTAGATTAACCACTATTTCTTTATCCATTCCTCAGTCAATGGACTGTTTCCCATATTTTGACTATTGTGAATGATGCTGCAATGAACATAGGAGTGCAGGTATGTTTGTGAGGTGCTGATTTCACTTTTGGTGGGTATATATGCAGAAGGTGCATTACTGGGAGATATTTTTCATTTATTTAGGAATCTCCATATTGTTTTTCACAATGGCTGCATCAACATATATCCTCACCAAACAGTGTAAGAGTCCCTTTTCCCCATATCCTCACCAACACTTGCTCTCTCTTGTCTTTTTTGATAATAGCTATCCTAACTATTTCATTGTGATTTTTATTTGCATTTCCCTGATCATTAATTGTTTTGAGCACCCTTTCACATACCTGTTGGCCATTTGTATGTCTTTATTCAGGTTCTTTGCTCATTTTATTCATTGAGTTATTTGTGGGTTTGGTTGGTTTGTTTTTGCTGTCAATTTGAGTTTCTATGGATATTAACTCCATATATAAGATATAGTTTGTGAATATTTGCTTTCAAATCATAGGCTGACTTTTTATTTTGTTGATGATTTCCTTTGGTATGAAGAAGCTTTTTAGTTTGTAGCCCCACTTGCTTATTTTTGCTTTTTTTTTTTCTTTGTAGTTTTTGGCTGGGCTGGAGTTTTTGAACAGGCATATGGGGCCGGCGCCCTATTCCTTTGAGCCACAGAAATATTTTAAAATATTTTAAAAATATTTGCTTATTTTTGCTCTTGATGCCTGTGTTTTTGGTGAAATATCAAAAAAATCTCTGCATAGATCAATGTCAAAGAGCTTTTCCCTTATTGTTTTTTTCTAGAAGTTTTAAAGTTTTGGGTCTTACGTTTATGTATTTAATCAATTTTGGATTGAATTTTTTGTGTATGGTGTAAGGGAAGGGCCCAGTTTTTCTCTTTTGCATGGAGATATCCAGTTTCCTAACACCATTAATTGAAGAGACTATTCTGTGTCTTCTTGGTAGTGGCCTTGCTGAAAATTAGTTGACCATGTATACTTGGGTTTATCTCTGAGTTCTCTATGATGCTTTTTGTGCCAGTATGAAACTATTTTAAGTAGGTTATTAAATATTAGATGTCCAATTTTGAATCAAAAGTTTAGTTTATTATATCTCAAGAATCAGTCCAATTAAACAAAGTATGATCTAAACTACAGACTTAGTTTTGCTATCTTAACGGTAGCTTGTTTATGCCAGCAGCAGAGAAGCCCAGAGAGAGGGTGGCAATGAAATCAGTAAAGGCATTTTCCACAACTTGTTGAGCATTGACTATCTTTCCTCGCAAGATGTGGTTCAAAGCCTGGAAGAAATGGCAGTTGGTGGAAGGTCCGGTGAATATAGTGGATGACAGAGTTTCCAAGTCCCATTTCTGTAGTGACAGACATCATTGAGCATTATATTACAAGAGGATTGGCCTGTCACTATTGACCAATTTTGGTTGCTTCATCGCAAGCATCCTCATCATTCATCCAGTTGGTTGTAGTAGACGTCTGCTGTAATTAACTAACCAGGTTTCATGAAACTGTCGTGGATAATAACAGGGCTGGACCCCCACACAGACACCACTAGTTTTTTTCTGATGAATATTCAGTTTCATTCTATGTTTTGGCACTTCATCTTTAACTATTGTGCTGAACAGTTGGTGATTATCAGAAAGAACCCATTTTTCCTCACAAGTAAAATACAGAGTAGAAATGGTTTACCTTTATGTTGTAACAGCAAAGAAAGGCAAGCTTCCAGATGATGTCTTTTGTTTTGTTTTGTTTTTGAGGCAGTCTCAAGATGTCACCCTGGGTAGAGTGCCATGGTGTCATAGCTCACAGCAACCTCCAACTCTTAGGATCAAGTGATCCTTTTGCCTCAGTGTTTCTATTTTTAGTAGAGATGGGATCTTACTTTTTGCTCAGGCTGGTCTCGAGCTCAAGCAATCCCTCTGCCTCAGGCTTTCAGAGTGCTAGGATTACAGTCGTGAGCCACTGTGCCAAGCCTAGATGGTGTCTTCTCTGATCCTCATTTAATTCATACAAAACTCATCTATCCAGCTTCTTTACCTTGGCAAGTTGTTTCAAATGGTCTAATATTGTTGGAATAGTAATGTGTTGCTGCTAATTCACACTTGGGTTGAAATGAAATCTCTTCCATTAGCTTTTAGTTCATCTTTATTCACCTGGGTCTTTGGTCATCCACAAGGCTCATTTTTAAGAGTAAAACCACCAGAACAGAAATTCTCAAACCATTGACGTACTGTGCATTCATTAGCCACATCTTTTCCAAACACTAAATTGATATTTTGAGCTATCTTTGTTGCATTTGTTCCATGACCAAACTCATACTCAAAAATGACACACATTTTTGATTTATCTATGGTTTCACAAAAAATTCTCTAGAAAATATTTGAAAGATAGTCATAAGCCAAAGTATACATTTGAAAGAAGGATGATGTACCTTCACAATAAAAATAAAACAAGAAGTGTCAAAGTGAAATGTGAGAGATATCAATCACCAAACTTAGTACTTTAAGGAAATCAGACATTTCATACTTAATAACCTAATACTATAGCTGGGTAATATAATTTGAAGTTAACAAGTGTGTGTCTCCAAGATTGTTTTGTGTCATTTGTGGGGTCATACAACTTTTAGAATTTTAAAAAATATTTTTATGAAGAATGCCATTGGAAATTTGCTAGGGATTGCATTGAATCTGAAGAATGCCATTGAAATTTGCTAGGGATTGCACTGCATTGGGTTGTATAGACATTTTGACACCATTAATTCCTCAGTCCATGAATATGGGATTTCTTACCTTTTATTTGTATCTTCTTTAGTTTCCTTCATCAATGTTTTATAGTTCTCAGTATAGAGATCTTTCTTGGTTAGATTAATTCCAAAGTATTTTATTCTTTTTGATGCCATCATAAATGAGATTGCTTTCTTAATTTCTTTTTCAGATAGATTGCTATTAATGCAAAAAGGTTTTTTTTTTAATATGAGTAGATCTACATTTTTAAAATGGCTACTCCTTGAGTCTCAGCCGTAGCTTTCTTAGAGAAATTGTACCAAGTCATTGTGCTAACTAAAGGCAGCACGAAGATTGGACCCCCTCCTTCTGACTGGTGCAGCCAGTGTTCTTTCCTCTATGTGTTAGGATCCCAGCAGTGTGGAGGCCAAATGATGCTGTAACTCCTTCCCTGCCCTGTTCTTATATGCAGGTGGGCTAGGGATCTCTGAAAAGCATTATACTATTCCTTATTTACCACAAAATAATTTTTGAGCCACTTGTCAGACTTAGCTGTTTTAATATTATTTCTTTATCTTTAAAATGTGGAAAATAATTCCTACTATATAGTGTTTTAAGTATAAAGCAAGGTTAAGTACCAAATAACCAATCTGTGACATTTTAATTATTATGATATAGTCAGAAACTCGATAGAATAGAGAGTATGATTAGGAGGCTTAAACGTGGGGTAAACAATAAATTCACAGCAGTTCTGAGGAAAGAAGTATAAGTGAAACCCAAACAGGAGAACAGAAAGTGTTAATTTCCCTTCTTTTATTTTAAGGAATAGATAAAAAAGTTCTCACAGAGGGAAGGACCTGAGCCACACTTGGAAGGCTGGGTAGGTCTTAGAAAGGCAGAGAAGAGGAAAAGGGACATTCCTGGGTGTGGAAGAGCATGAACGTCACATGGAGAATACAATGAACATAGTGTGTCTGGGGAAAACCAGGAGCACAACTTGGTTGGGGCAGATAGATGCACGTTGGTAACAAGAGATCAGGGAGGAGAAATATGTTAGGTCCTGATTGTAGAAGGCTTTATATATTAAGCTAAGGAGTCTAGTCCTTAAGTGATTAATAACAGAGAACCTTTAAAATTGGGGAGTATAAGAGTGACACCAGCCAAGTGATAATTAAGCAATCTGGCAGTGGAGCTTAAGAGGGAATTGAAAGAGAAAAGGATCCTATTTGCACAATCTAGGAGTAAGGCGGCAAAGACTCAAGATAACCTTAGTTGATCAAGTTGGAATGAAAAGTGAGCAAGAAGGGACGGGACAAAGAAGGAACTGGGGGACTTAGAAATGGACTCAATTTGGTAGCTAGAGAGATTCAGAGAATGAAAGGGATCTAAAACCACAATGATCGAAGATTTCAAAACGGAGTAAGTGGGTGAATAGTGGTGTCATTTACAGAAACAGAGAAGCCATTAGATAACACAAAATCACCCATGGCTGATTTTGGAGGCAAATGATAAAATTCTAAGTGAGGATTTGAGTTTGGGGAACACTTGAGTTGAATGGTCCTATAGGCATCAGGAGGTGAATTGTTCAGGAGACAAGATAAGCCCTGAAAACAGAGAGTTGAGCACATTCACAGGAAAGGTGTCTGACAGTGTGAAAGCCTGAATCCCTCCTGCCCTTCACTGAGCCTTCTAGCCTGGAATTCTTGCCTCTGTGAGGGGTTTTCAGGATTTGTGTGATCAAGCATTCTTCCAAGAGCGTGGGAGTAGGAGGAAGGCCCAGAATCTTAGCTTGGGGAGGGAGAAGGAAAAATACCAGAATCAACTGGAAGGGGAGATTTAAAAACAACACATCTGCCCTTGAGATGTTAATAACCCTCTTCTCTCAGGGGGACCACCCCCAGAGCAAGCTACTGTTCTGGGACTAGAGAGTCTATCTGTCTGGTGTGTTGGGTGGGAAAAACTGCAAGAGCTGAGGGCCTGAAGCCTGAATGCTGAGTGATAGTGAGGAAAGAAGAAGAAGACAAGGAATTGAGAGTAGGAACCGTTCAGAGAAAGGCTCAGAAGAAAAGCCAGAGTGGTGTGGAGGCTGAGGGAAGGGGGAATTTCACAAAGGCGGGTGTGGCCAAACGTGCTGATGCTGCAGAGAAGACGAGGAGAGTGAGGCTCTGTCCTGAGGTAAAATAAATAAAACAAACCCTTGGGATTACCTGCCTCACCCTTAATTTGTAGAGTGGTTATGTAACCGCCTACAAATTCACTTTCCAGGGGAATGGGATGCATTATAAATAATTTATTTTAAGAATTAGTTATGCAGGAGTCAGTCTTCAAGTGGGTTAAAGCATTTCACTGAAGAGTGTTTAGTTTAACGACAACAACGTGTAGCTGTGTCCTCAATGAGCAGGAAAAAAATCAATGGGACAAAAATGAACTATTTTCCATTCATTGATTTTGTTGCCCTTCAGAGCACATCCACCCATTCAGCCACTTTTTACGCTTTTTGGGCCCCTCGCGGGGAGTGCTGCCAGCGCTGAGGGTATCTCTGAGACACTAAGGGTCAGGGCCTCTCTCCAGAGAGATTCTAACCAGTCCCCAGTGGAAAGGGGTGTGTTGCCCATAGGCTGCCTGTCTGCATTTCCAGGAGAAAGAGGCACTCCCAGTGGGCCACTGGCTCAACGCTCCCCCTGACTTTGCTGCTCTCTAAAGTCCCAGCCCCCCTGCCCCAGCTGTGTGTGCTTCCTCTCCCAGGCACTATGTAGCCCTGGACCCTTCAGGTACCTGCCTCCTGCTTTCAACTGGGTCCTCATCACACTGCTTGTCAATTCTTTCCTCTTTGTATGCCGATTCTCTCCAACATGACTCTCAGTGGCTGTTTCAAAATTTTCTCCTTCCTAAACTGTTGAGGTCTATTCTATTGCTAGGATCATGACCTTCCATTTTCTTGAGAACATCAATACCATGCTGTGTGACCTTCTTCACTTTCTTTGCTGTTGACTCACGCATCTCCTCTCCATGTTTTGGGGGACAAGAAGACTCTGGTATGTTGACTGTAAAAATAGGTTAAATGTTTTCTGTATCTGTGCCCCTTGCAATGTGACTCTGTGGCTCTTCTAGTCAAGAGGTAGAATCGGATCCACTCCCCTTGGATTTGGAATGGCCTTGGGACTGGCTTAGAGCAGGACTATACAGCAGAGGTGACGGTGTGTCAGTTTCGAGCCTGAGCTTCAGGAACTCTCAGGGCTTCTGTTCTTTCTTAGAGCTCCCCCATGTCATGAGGATGAGCCTAGACAAGTCTACTGGAAGATGGGAGACAACAGAAGAGAGCTGAAGTGCCCCAACACAGCCATGATAGGCTAGGTGCACCCCCAAGTCAGCCACCAACCACAGATACACGAACAAATCTAGATGACTTCAGTCAGGCCTGGCCTTGAAAACAATTGCCCAACCTACATGTAGACTCATGATACTGATTAAAGGCAGCTGTATGGGGTACTTTTGTGTGCCAGTTTGGCTAGGTCATGGTTCCCAGGTATTTGATCAAACCCACCTGAGTGTTGCTGTGAAAATATTTTTGATTACCATTCAAATCAGCAGACTAAGTAACTTAGATTACCCTGTGTAATGTGGGTAAGCCTTATCCAGTCAGCGAAGGCCTTAAGAAAAACACTGACCAGGCGGTGCCTGTGACTCAGTGGATAGGGCGCTGGCCCCATATGAAGAGGATGGTGGGTTTGAACCCGACCCCATCCAAACTGCAACAAAAAATAGCCAGGCATTGTGGTGGGTGCCTGTGGCGGCTCCCTGCTACTCAGGAGGCTGAGGTGAGAGAATCACTAAGTCCAGGAGTAGGAAGTTGCTGTGAGCTGTGGCACCATAGCACTCTACCAAGGGCAATAAAGTAAGACTCTGTCTCAAAAAAGAGAGAGAGAAAGAGAGAGAGAGAGAGAGAGAGAAAGAGAGAAAGAGAGAAAGAGAGAAAGAGAGAAAGAGAGAAAGAAAGAAAGAAAGAAAGAAAGAAAGAAAGAAAGAAAGAAAGAAAGAAAGAAAGAAAGAAAGAAAGAAAGAAAGAAA